>CAJDSM010034000.1:46954-57359 GCA_903981925.1 Ostrea lurida
GAAGCACTGGCAATTCTTCAAGTGGTGCCCATATTAAGAAGTGAATAAAAACTAGTGCTTCTTAAGAGTCTTTCAATGTTAGATACACTGGTCTTGAGTGTCAGTAGTTGTAATATTTTAAGGTTATACACACAATATATTTGTATGAATATTTTAGAACGGGAAGGCGAAAAAAAAAACCCCTAAAAAAACTTTTTTTAAAAAGAAAAACAAATGAAATAGACAAACATTCCGGAAATCTAGTAGTTGATGAAGTAATATTTACGCTGATTCACAGCTCTGACCCGTATCCAAGCCGGTACGCCCTTGGTTTTCAGATCTAAGTTTTTCCACACAAAATATGGATCAAACCTGTTCATATGATGTCCGTCTGACGTAACCTCGTACTTCATATTCGTGCTTAGATTTACCAAGAGACCAAAACGTCAATTCTCTGGGATTCGCAGACCCATCATCTGACACCATTGTAATAAACGGCCAGTAAATGTCAAAATTTCCTCGTCAAACATTATTCAGGCACTTGATGAAAATATTGGAGGGAGTGTCAAACATTCAGTGTGTAGAATGGCAAACTGTTAGTCACCAGTAGATCCGCATGAACTATGATTATTCAATGCTTGAACGGATATATAGTATTTGCCATCGTCTAAGTGAATGTTCTTCTTGTATCCGGTGTACGTTCCAAATTTTGGGCTGGAGGAGAGATGCGTGTGGGCAACATAATTTCGCAAACATTGGAATCCACAAGGTTTCCCTTTCCAGCTGCCCCAGTAAACCCATATATTCCACTTTCTCTATCTTAAATCCGTCCCAGTTTTGCTTTTTAAATAACAAACGTTCTTCAGTTATTTCCCATGATTCTATGCACTACTTCCATTCAATCTTTTTCTCAAATGTATTCTTACATGTTAAATGCACGAGGACCGTTCAAAATATGCGTACACGTTTTGTCAATAACTTATTTTATTGATCGTTATATATTAATTACCAAATTTGGTTAATATTTTAAACCATAAATCCAACTACTGTGATTTGAAAAAAAAATCAATATATTCCGATAATATAGCTAAACGATTTAAAACGGCTTGAAAATTGGGTTCATGGAGATGGGCTAGGACTTGGCATATACAACCACTAACTATATTAATGTTTAAGTTCATGGATGTCTGAAAATTATGGCACGAAAAAAAAATATAGATGCTTTAAATCAAGAATTGATACCTCATTTTACGTCTCAAATTTGATGCAATACATGTATTTTGGCTTCATTCGAAACGGAAAATCGTTATATAGATAAGGTAGTTCCTCATTAATAAAATGCAAAGTTGATATTCTCATGACGTTACAGAGCAGCGATTAAGCGATAACATTGTTGTTGCGTTAGAAATAATCCCGTACAAACTTTTTTAATATGCTAAACAAAGAAGAAAATATGTTAAAAGACAGGCTTGTATTCTTTATAAATGAACATAGGGTTTTTAGAGGTAAAAACTCTATATTGAATGATTGGCGACCTACGAGAGAAGCGATTATCATTAAAAGTCACGTCGGAAAGTCCTTCGTAACGTCATGGTTTTTCCTACCGTAATTTAAAGCAGGCAACACGTTAAAAACAAATAGTATTAGCCCGACGGAACTTTTACTTATCTACTCGAACATTGTAAACAAACTAGATGCCAAGCAATATTACACATGTAGAGATGTTTTAAATGAGTGGTACATGCGCAAAAGACTGAGATGGCTTAGAGATATGCAATTTTGAGAAACTGTGGATGAAATAAATTATCATGACGTTATGGTTTCTAACGTTTTCGATTGTTCCGCTGATGACAAACTCATGTTGGTTCTAAAATTAAATAACACCAGCCTCTATTTAATCGAATGCGATAACAATTCATAAATTCAAAGATTATATGTTTTTACATAAGATTAGTATGTTTGAAGTGAATCTCTTTACAACCAATTTAGAAAAAGAGAGGCATTGCTTACGTATTTTTGAAAGCACCCCTCGTATATTACCCATCGTAAAATGAGCATATTGTTCAAAAAGGCGTAACCCTAATCAATCAGCTAACCAAAGACATGTTGAAAAGTAACAAAAAACAATTAAATGAATTCAAAGAATTATTTAAAAGAAAAATTAAAAACCCTATAATTTTTGCACACTGGACATTAAAAAAAAAAAATAAACACCAAACCTATTGATCTGTGTATGTACTGAAATTCTGCTAAACATAAAATACAAAGATTTCAAACTACGAAATCTAACTGATTATTTCCGATGTTACAATGACCATATCAGAAACATGCACTGCAGGGCCCAACAAACGAAATTTAATTGAAATGTTTTACTAACCTTATAATGTAATGGTTTGACATTGTATTATTTCTTCTCCTCTGAGGGATGATGTCCGTTAAGAAACCGTCGACTTCCGATACCATCAAATTACAACCTGCAATATCAGAAGCCAATTTCAATGATATGGAATAATTCCCTCTATCAGTACATATAAGCCCTAAACAAGCAGTGATCAATCCCAAAGTACTGCGCAAACGCGAACCTTTAAGATATGACCATCAATAAAACGGAATCTCTCTGTTTGCAAAAGATGTGTGTTTTTTTTATCAAGTCTTTGAGATAGATAATAGTTTGCCATATAATCGTGTTTTTACATGTAGTTTGAAATTTCTCAAAATTGCAGTTAGCGACGCTTTTCCGCACAAGACTGCCAATTCCGATACATGCAATTTTGTCCTTTCATATTTACTGAATACTGGTTTGGTAATGTTTTACATTTAAGAACTAAACTGTCTTTGGAGAACAAAGATAGAACAGTCAAATTAACCTACAATTTACTTACATTATCATCAATAGCTGAGGTTAATAAATAATCAATCAACCAACTATTTATAGTGAAATCAAATTTCATATGGCGACACACTTGTAAATTTTGGAAAATGTAATAATTTAACAAAAACCTGTGATTTTTCTTCCAAGTGACATCTTTGCATCTCTGGTGTTATGCGGCTGTTACAACCATCAGCCTTCATGGTATCCAGAATTTTTAAACCAGATGACCTGGTTCAGGGTGGAGTAAAATCTACTATGTACCTTTGGTAGATAGAACTGATTTATACCCAAGTGTATTCGTTACCACAATTATTGATATAATATACTGCCCCGTGATCCAGGGAAACATTTTGGTATGAAATAAAAAAACTAATTGATCAACATCAAATTCTCTCGTAATTATTGTATGTTCCCGTCTTCCGAAGAGATGCAAAAGGTCCTTCTAATACAGCATGTAGATCACATATTTGTTGTATGCGATTCAAAATTTCAAATGAAACACATTTTTGACCATAATCTAAACAAGTTTGTTGCGCACACTGTTTCGTCGTTTGTTTTAAGAGATTTCACAGGCCTTGCAGTTAACTTCCCTTCTCTCGATCTGAAAAGTGCTTGAGATCTGAGGATATGCTTTTTCGTTCACTGGACGATTGTAGATTAACTTATCCCATGGAATCACTTCGCTTCCTAAGGTCCAGGACTGTACCCAATGCTTTAAGTTATATTCGATTAATGGCGGAATCATCAAGAATCATCACAGATCCTGACAAAGAATTAGGATGGGAAGAGTAAGGATACTAGCTTCCACGGCCGTCGGATTTGTGTCATCATATTGTTTGTAGTGAAACATCGTGCAACATCCTCCAAACCCTCCGTGGTTTCTTGCTTTGATCGTCCAGTATAGAGGTATACCGTTTGTTAATTGGCAGGAGATACAAGACTCGTTCCCTGATAGCTTTGCCAGTTCAACACATCTGTATCTCTGGAACTGTCCAATGGCATATTGATAATTTGAGATTACTACCTTTCATTATCCGGGTATGCTTCTAAGTTTGAAAGCTGTACTTGTGGGGTTGTCGTCCATGGAGTTGTGTGATTTACATCCATTGACTAATGTCGGCCGTTGTTCCTCGTTTGCCCATACTTCCTCTTTTAGTGAAAATATTCCATTTAATTGAGAGGGCAACTCCACTTCCAAAAACAGCTTCGAAGACTGTTGCTTCCAAATACTTTTGCCCAAGCACAAAGTTTAAGTTCTAAATGGAATTAACTCCACGTCTAGTTTTTGACTGCCAAAAAATAAGGTAATTTGCATCATATGTACAAATGTATGCATTGAACTTCACACATTAACCTTCATTATAAACAAAGTCATTTGTTATTCCTTAAGTCATGACATAAATTACAGATCAAACCACTAAAACTTACGCAGTAGTATCGGCACTAAAATGTGAAAACGATCTTAGCTTACGTGTTTTTGAAATTTTCTATAACTTTAAAGCCTATCATATCACGTATGCTATTTTCACGTGTAAGTAATCTCAATTCTATTAGATTTTTGTCTAACTTAGCAAATGATAACAATTATTTGTGAGCAAAATACTGACGAACTTAATTACAAAAAGTAGCATACAAACTCTACTGGTGATTTTGATTGGTAAGTCTCTGTTGTATAAGGGAATTTTTTTCATTATGTATCCAATTAGCTTCAGTCCTCCCGCTTGCAATAAAGCAATGAAATTGATATACCACCATATACCTCGCCCTATCCAAGGAGAATTACAAACTGAAAAGAAATGTAGTCATATAAACCTGCGAACAAAGTAATATGCCTGAAAGAAAATGTGAAAATTGAGAACAATGATCAATCTCATGCGGATACAAATAGAAATTTGCTCGAAAACGGAACCCTGCATATACCTGATCAGGACAATGGGTCGCGGCGGGTTGACCGGTCGACAGGGGATGATTACTCTCCTAAGTACCTGAACTCAGCTCTTTTTGTTCAGGGGTCCGTGATTACCCAAAACTCTTGTTTTGTATTTATACTTGGAATCTACGAGATTGATTAACTGTTCGTTATCTTTGCCTCTATATCAAAAGGTAAAATCAGGTGCCTAGGAGAAAAAAACATCTCCTGTGCAGTTGAAAGTCATAAACACAACTTCGAGGTGATAATGGAATATTACTACATTGATACCTGGGTATGTTAAGGCAAGTCATGAACTTTCAACTAGGATAAAATCCGGCAAATCATTGTGACGTCACAATAGAAGTAGGTATATGGCTATGTATATAGTTTTTTATTTCCGACTTTTTGATTTCATGTAAATTCATACTAAAATATCAAACTGAGCTACTAAGACCAAAGGAAATACGAAATGCTGTAGGATAATTCATTTTGATCAATAGCAAAGTAAACTGATGACGTCATAACTAATGATATATATATTTAGAGTTGTTAAGTGTCAACACAATGTGGAGTTTTTTGAAATATATTCCATGGAATATAAAGAATATATATGTGTGAGACATGTGAGAATATATTGATATAATGAAGATATGTTTGAATTTATTCTTGACAATTAAACTGAACAGAATAAAAACCCACACATTTGTCATGTCGATCTGACTTTTTCTTTGTCATACACTAAATTAAAATACAAAAGTAAACACACCATGCCCATATCGTAAGAGTCATTTGACACACCACTTGAAAGCTCATTACGCACACGGTATTTATTATATTCTAGAATCGTCCGTTATTGAAAAACTTTTTTTTTAAAGAAAATTATAAAATATCAGTGGATGTACGTACGCCGTGCGAGACCTGAGCGGCTTTTGAGTTTACATTTTTAATAATTGTTTCTAATTGACAGCAGTATGATTCTAGCTATACTTTCTTACAAACTATGGGGGATTTACTGACATTATAGTCAGTTATATCATCATGTAAATCTTGGGGTAGTGTGCTACGTTTTCATTTTCTATTACGATCCAATCCATTGCCGTTTTGCTAATTTGCATAACCCGTCACATTAGATTTCGATCGCCAATGGTCGAACCAAAGATTATATTAGGAAAAATATTAAATTTAATTTAATTTCCATGATATATACAATGTATCTTCAATTTCTAAATTCCTAAGAGAGTGTTACAGTCATAACAGAACTCCTGTAATAATATAGGTGTGAAAATGAAAGTTCCCAAAACAATTCAAACTGAAGCGGAAGTCGCCATCTTTTTAATGTTCGTTCTTCGAAAAGATCGCAAAATGCCATGAAGTGCCATCTTCAAACACACGTAACAAAATCGTCTGTTCATTTTTTTTTTAAATCCGAAAGTAATTTAGTGAAATTGTACCATAAATAAACGGTGTATACCGTTTTTGACATTCTGGCTAATTTTCTGGAAAGGTACACGTAGTTGACAGGAACGTATACCCACTAGGCCTAATTTACTGTCCTCTGAATCACAGGATCAATTCTAAAATGTCTCAAGTTTTGAAAGAATATTCTGAGATGAATCCACATACCACATTTATTATTGATTTATTTACTCTCCTTGTATCTTTGATATAAATTGGCGAAGTAAAAAAGTGTTAAACGTAATCATAGTCCAAAAACATAATATACAAGATCGAGTGTAGGGCAACACGGATCTCCGACAAAAGCGAAGGCAGATCAGGTGCCATGGAAGAGAAAGCAATCCTCTGCTAACTGGTCACACCCGCCGTGAGCCCGGAGTCGAAACAAAGTAAACGGTGTTACCAGTCGTCACATCTAGTACGAAAATGACAGTCTAAATAAAGGGTATTGAAACAAATCAGTCAATATATGGCTTGATGATAATTGTTATCGCAAACAAACCGTAGAATTTGTGAAATGATGACTTTAAACGAGATTCGTTAAAACCCTGCAACATCAATTTTTTTATTAGTAGAGCCTCGCTTTAAAATTCCTCAGCATGGCATATGCTATTGCGTTTCGAATTCAACTGAGAGACACACACACCACAAACATGTGAATATGGTACATTGCTACATAGAAAAGGAAATTTTTTTTGGAAATATTGATTATTTCATATTATCGCATATTTCTAGCTTGTCTAGCATATGTGCATTTATCTCCGGAACTGTTTTATTGTCTTTGTTGTTATTATGAGAAGGGGGTGCCCATTCTATTATTCCGGGAAAGTTTCATCCGCATGGTTCGATATTGTTTAACATTTACTTAGTCCTTTCAGTGACGTGCACATATTTTAATTACATTTAGGCATATCCTCATTTTAGATTGTCACTATTTCAATATTTGCATTATGATATTCTGGGAAAATTAGGTCAAGGAACTTCTGAATCTGAGCTTCAGGGCCTGGTGGCAAGCTAAATGTTTTTTAGCAAAGCCATTTCTGGCAGCAAGGCGTTCATTCGTAGATTTTACAACATCACGATTGATCTAAGCCATCACATTATATCAGAATCATTCACACAATACGTTAAGACATCAATACATAGTAAATTTTTAAGAAGGGGGTTAATGTTGTAGTGTATTTTCTGTTAGTTGAGGGGATTCATGCACTATCTGGTGGATTTAGCTTAGGTTGCGAGTGTTATTTTCAGGGGTCAATGGACCTACTTTCAGTGAAAGGCCACAAATTTGAGTCTTTACTTCGATCTTCAACACGCTAATACAATATTAGAACTTGTACCCATTGTGCTAGCTATATCTCTATGGGTTGTAGGAGGCAAAATATAGCATATATTTCATGTGTGCAATATGGCCTTGGTACACATTTTTAACCAGTCATCTAACTCGCATCGGTTTATGTGGTCTGTTGGACCACTTCAGTTCAAAGCACAACATATTCCTGGGAAAACCACTATATGTTTGCAACCAGTGGTCTCGTTCAGCCAGATTGCGCCTAGCAGCCTAAAGCACACCACAATCTCAGCTACTCCTAGCTTCATTCAGAGGCAGTTTTTTTTCATGTGTAATAGACTATTACAATTACACCAAATAAAGCAATTACATGTGGCTAATCAGGCCTTTCTCTTAACTATTATATACATTTATTCATATTTTATTCATACAAGGATACAGATAATCCAGTTAAGCATAAATTTTCTGCCTATTGTTTCATTGAGGACATACCAATTAGGAAATCGGCGCCATACTGTCAGGTACCTAGCATGTAAAGTATAACGTCCACTACAGGCCAGTTACAATTACCTGGGGTTTGATCACATAAAGCGGGATAATATTTTTGTCACTTCCACGCCTGTCCCCTTACTAGTTGCCAGCTTACTTCAGTACTGTCCGGTTGGTTAATTTAGCTGGGATAGACAATAGGTATTCAAATCCACTCTTTTATACATTGGGGCAGCGTACTACCCATGCACAGCAAGGCATTGCTAATAAGTTTATTCAAGCGGCAGGTCAGTAGGATCAGTCACAAATCAGCTATACATCCCTAAGATTGTTATTATTACACTATATGATAAGCGTGATGACTTTAACTTTGCAATCGTCAACTTTCCCTTTCTATGTAGTAATATACCACTATCACCTGCTTATGGTTTGTATATCTCGCAGTTGATTCGATACGCAAGAGGCATGCTATGCGTATGCAGATTTTTTAAAGCGAGGCCAATTACTAACACAAGTCAAAGTTGCAGGGTTATAACGAATCTCGTTTAAAGTCATCATTTCGCAATTTTACGGTCGCTATATGACCTTGTGTGCAATTACAAAGTATCACTAAGTCATATGTTGACTGATTTTTTTCAAACCCTTTGTTAGACTGTCATTCTCCTTCTAGATTTGACTACGGGTAATCCGTTTAATTTATTTTGACTATGGGCTCACGGCGGGTGTGACCGGTCAGCGGAGGATGCTTATCCTCCATGGCACCTGATCCTACCCTCTCTTTGTCGGAGGTCCGTGTTCCCTGCACTCGATTTTGTATATGTTTTTTGGATTATGATTACGTTTAACCACGATGTTACATTCGCCTATTGTATTCATAAGCCTTGTGTATTTATATATATAGCATACATACCATTCATTAAAGGGATAACAAAATGAACAATCTGGATTATTTCTAGCTTTAATTTTGAAAAGAAAGGAAAATTACTTTCAAAATATCATTTATAAGTTATTAATTGAATTCAGCCAATTTATCTATTCATTATTCAATGAGATCTTAGTTTTGTAGATGATATCCAGTGATCTTTTTCAAATTTGAATAATCTCGAATAGAAAGATTGATCATATGGTTTTTTAAATATATATTTTACAAGGTTAGATAGTAAAAGTTACATCTCTTCCCCTTATATTCAAAATATCCAGTCTTTGAAATTGAAATAATTGTTATCTTTCAAATAGAAACTTGTTTGTAAGTCCAGATCCTTTGTTTGCAATATCTTCTTAAATACATTATTAATTATACCAAATTCACACAGCCATATTTGATTTATCTTTTAATTCATCCGAGATATTTTTAATTTTTTAACGTTCCGTTAGGTAAATGTAGATATTTTACATATATAAAAGTTACTTTTAATCCAGCTTGGAAAACGTAGGGTTTCATTTTATTAGGGATGTCAAAATGAGTAAATTTCTTAGTCGATTTATTCGATAGCTTTAGTCGAAGACTATTCGATTATTCGAAAGTGTTTTTTTTCTATCCACTTGTTATGGTGAAGTTGCTTTGTACATTGTATACACATATAATTACATTGTATACATGTATATTAAATACAATTTTCTCACATATTTAGGCTTGTACCAACAAAGAAATACACATGTACAACAAAGTAGATTAATTTAGATTAAACCTCAATGAATTTTCCCATGTAAAGGCATCGCTTTTGTCGGAGGTCTGTGTTGCCCTACACTCGACTTTCTTATGTTTTTGGGACGTTTAACACATTGTTTACTTCGCCAATTTCTATGATAAACACCTTGAGTGTGTATAACAATGAGCGGGATCACAGAAGGTGTAAATTACCGCCTATTAGTGGTCAGTTAACTGTGAATGTCCTGTTCGGTAAGAACCCAATGAAAACATTCATTAAGTACAATCAATTAAGAGAAAACATACGTATTTTCAAAATAATGTAGAATTATGCATTTGAGTACCCCAACACATGCATTAATAATACACTAACATGCACTCGTACATGTACATGTATATATATACATACACTTTAGGAGAAAGTAAACTTTTCGCTCAAACCTCTTATTTACGGAGTTTTATATAAAAAAAAAATTTCCACTGTGTCTGTAGATTGATTAATATGCAGTTTGATACAAGTAAACCCGTTGGCGAAACGAAATTTCTTTTGATGAAACTGAATTATCGGAAAGTGCTATATTTTTTCTGGCAATATCAGATATGAGAGGACACCGAAATAGGTAAATTGCCAGATGCTCAAAATTTTACTGACTATTCGACTAATTTTTTTTAGTCGAACGTCGATGTTATCGAAGACTATTCGAATAGTGTCGATTATTCGTTGACATCCCTAATTTTTATATTTAAAAAGATCATTAA
>CAJDSM010034000.1:57384-72688 GCA_903981925.1 Ostrea lurida
GAAGCACTGGCATCTTCAAGTGGTGCCCATATAAGAAGTGAATAAAACTTAGTGCTTCTTAAGAGTCTTCAATGTTAGGATACACTGGTCTTGAGTGTCAGTAGTTGTAATATTTAAGGTATACACACAATATATTTGTATGAAATATTTTAGAACGGGAAGGCGAAAAAAAAACCCCTAAAAAACTTTTTTTAAAAAAGAAAAACAAAATGAAATAGGACAAACATTCCGGAAATCTATTCAGTTGATGAAGTAATATTTACGCGTGATTCACAGCTCTGACCCGTATCCAAGCCGGTACGCCCTTGGTTTTCGATCTAAGTTTTCCACCAGCAAAATATGGACAAAACCTGTTCATATGATTCCGTCTGACGTAACCTCGTACTTCAATATCGTGCTTAGATTTACCGGACCAAAAGTCAATTCTCTGGGATTCCAGACCCATCATCTGACACATTGTAATAAACGGCCAGAAATGTTCAAAATTTCCTCGTCAAACTTATTCAGGCACTTGATGAAATATCTGGAGGGGAGGTCGTCCAACATTCATGGTGTAGAATGGCAAACTGTTAGTCACCAGTGATCCGGCATGAACTATGTTATCAATGCTTGAACGGATATATAGTATTTGCCATCGTCTAAGTGAATGTTCTCTTGTATTCCGGTGTACGTCCAAAATTTTGGGCTGGAGGAGAGATGCGTGTGGGCAACATATTTCGGCAACATTGGATATCCACAAAGGTTTCCCTTCCAGCTGCCCAGTAAACCCATATATTCCACTTTCTCTATCTTAATCCGTCCCAGTTTTGCTTTTTTAAAAATAACAAACGTACTTCAGTTATTTCCCATGATTCTAATGCACTACTTCCATTCAATCTTTTTTCTCAAATGTATTCTTACATGTGTTAAATGCACGAGGACCGTTCAAAAATGCGTACACGTTTGCAATAACTATTTTATTGACGTTTATATTAATTACCAAATTTTGGTATATTTTAAACCATAAATCCAACTATACTGTGAATTTGAAAAAAAAATCAAATATATTCCGATAATATCTAACGATTTAAAACGGTTTGAAAATGGGTCATGGAGATGGGCCTAGGACTTGGCATTATACAACCACTAACTATATTAATGTTTAAGTTCATGTTGTCTGAAATATTTGGCCACGAAAAAAAAATAAGATGCTTAAATCAAGAATTGAACCTTCATTTTACGTCTCAAATTTGATTGGCAATACATGTATTTTGCTTCAATCGAACGGAAAATCGCTTATATAGATAAGGTAGTTCCTCATTAAAATAAAATGCAAAGTTGATCATCTCATGACGTTACAGAGCAGCGATTAAGCGATAAACATTGTTGTTGCGTTAGAAATATCCCTACAAACTTTTAATATGCTAACAAAGAAGAAAATATTAAAAGACAGGCTGTATTCTTTATAAATGACATATGGTTTTTAGAGGTAAAAACTCTATATTGAATGATTGGCGACCTACGAAGAAGCGATTATCATTAAAAGTCACGTCGGAAAGTCCTTCCGTAACGTCATGGTTTTTCCTACCGTAATTTAAAAAGCAGGCAACACGTTAAAAAACAAATAGTATAGCCCGACGACTTTTTACTTATCTACTCGAACATTGTAAACAAACTAGATGCCAAGCAATATTACACATGTAGAGATGTTTTAATGAGTGGTTAATGCGCACAAAGACTGAGATGCTTGAGATATGCAATTTGAGAAACTGGGAGAAATAAATTATCATGACGTTATGGTTCTAACGTTTCGATATGTTCCGTGATGACAAACCATGGTTGGTTCTAAAATTAAATAACACCAGCTCTATTTAATCGATGCGATAACAATTCATAAATTCAAAGATATATGTTTTTACATAAGATTAGTATGTTGAAGTGAATCTCTTACAACCAATTTGAAAAAGGAGAGGCATGCTTTAACGTATTTTTGAAAGCCCCCTCGTATAATTACCCATCGTTAAAAGAGCATATTGTCAAAAAGGCGTAACCCTAATCCAATCAGCTTAACCAAAGACATGTTTGAAAAGGTAACAAAACATTAAATGAATTCAAAGAATTATTTAAAAGAAAAATTAAAAACCCTATAATTTTTGCACACTGGAACATTAAAAAAAAAAAATAAACACCAAAACCTATTGATCTGTGTATGTACTGAAATTCTGCTAAACATAAAATACAAAGATTTCAAACTACGAAATCTTAACTGATATATTTCCGATGTTACAATTGACCATATCAGAAACATTGCACTGCAGGCCCAACAAACGAAATTAATTGAAATGTTTACTAACCTATATGTAATGGTTTGACATTGTATATTTCTGCTCCTCTGAGGGATGATGTTCCGTTAAGAAACCGCTCCGACTTCCGATACCATCAAATTACAACCGCAATATTCAGAAGCCAATTTCAAGTGATATGGAATAATTCCTCTATCAGTACATATAAGCCCTAAACAAGCAGTGATCAATCCCAAGTACTGCGCAAACGCGAACCTTTAAATATGCCCATCCAATAAAAACGGAATCTCTCTGTTTGTCAAAGTGGTGTTTTTTTATCAAGTCTTTGAGTATTAGATAATTAGTTTGTTCAATAATCGTGTTTTTACATTAGTTTGATAATCTTCTCAAAATGCAGTTAAGCGACGCTTTCCGCACAAGACTGCCAATTCCGATACATGCAATTTTGTCCTTTCATATTTACTGAATACTGGTTTGGTAATGTTTTACATTTAAGAACTAAACTGTCTATTGGAGAACAAAGATAGAACAGTCAAATTAACCTACAATTTACTTACATTATCATCAATAGCTGAGGTTAATAAATAATCAATCAACCAACTATTTATAGTGAAATCAATTTCATTGCGACACACTTGTAAATTTTGGAAAATGTAATAATTTAACAAAAACCTGTGATTTTTCTTCCAAGTGACATCTTTGCATCTCTGGTGTTATGCGGCTGTTTACAACCATCAGCCTTCATGGTATCCAGAATTTTTAAACCAAGATGACTGGTTCAGGTGGAGTAAAATCTACTATTGTACCTTTGGTAGATAGAACTGATTTATACCCAAGTGTATTCGTTACCACAATTATTGATATAATATACTGCCCCGTGATCCAGGGAAACATTTTGGTATGAAATAAAAAACTATTGAATCCAACATCAATCTCTCGTAAATTATTGTATGTTCCCGTCTTCGAAGAGATGCAAAAGGTCCTTCTAATACAGCATGTAGATCACATATTTGTTGTATGCGATTCAAAATCAAATGAAACACATTTTTGACCATAATCTAAACAAGTTTGTTGCGCACACTGTTTCGTCGTTTGTTTTAAGGAGATTT
The DNA here is from genome assembly GCA_903981925.1 of Ostrea lurida. NCBI lineage: Eukaryota > Metazoa > Mollusca > Bivalvia > Ostreida > Ostreidae > Ostrea > Ostrea lurida. The sequence goes on from CAJDSM010034000.1 coordinate 60,776, forward strand.
CACAGGCCTTGCAGTTAACTTCCCTTCTCCTTCGATCTGAAAAGTGCTTGAGATCTGAGGATATGCTTTTCGTTCACTGGACGATTGTAGATTGAACTTATCCCATGGAATCACTTCGCTTCCGTAAGGTCCAGGACTGTAGCCCAATGCTTTTAAGTTATATTCGATTAATGGCGGAATCATCAAGAATCATCACAGATCCTGACAAAGAATTAGGATGGGAAGAGTAAGGATAGCTAGCTTCCTCGGCCGTCGGATTTGTGTCATCATATTGTTTGTAGTGAAACATCGTGCAACATCCTCCAAACCCTCCCGTGTTTCTTGCTTTGATCGTCCAGTATAGAGGTATACCGTTGTTAATTTGGCAGGAGATACAAGACTCGTTCCCTGATAGCTTTGCCAGTTCAACACATCTGTATCTCTGGAACTGTCCAATGGCATATTGATAATTTGAGATTACTACTTCATTATCCGGGTATGCTTCTAAGTGAAAGCTGTATCTTGTGGGGTTGTCGTCATGGAGTTGTGTGATTTACATCCATTGACAAATGTCGGCCGTGTTCCTCGTTTGCGCATACTTCCTCTTAGTGAAAATATTCCATTTAATTGGAGCAACTCACTATCAAAGACAGCTTTCGAAGACTGTTGCTCCAAATACTTTTGCCCAAGCACAAAGTTTTAGTTCTAATGGAATTAACTCCACGTCTAGTTTTTGACTGCAAAATAAGGTAATTTGCATCATATGTACAAAATGTATTGCATTGAACTTCACACATTAACCTTCATTATAAACAAAGTCATTGTTATTCCTTAAGTCCATGACATAAATTACAGATCAAACCACTAAAACTTACGCAGTATCGACTAAAAGTGAAAACGATCTTAGCTTACGTTGTTTTGAAAATTTTCTATAACTTTAAAGCTATCATATCACGTATGCTTATTTTCACGTGTAAGTAATTCAATTCTATTAGATTTTTGTCTAACTTAGCAAAATGATAACAATTATTTGTGAGCAAAATACTGACAACTTAAATTACAAAAAGTAGCATACAACTTCTACTGATGATTTTGATTGGTAAGTCTCTGTTGTATAAGGGAATTTTTTTCATTATGTATCCAATTAGCTTCAGTCCTCCGCTTGCAATAAGCAATGAAATTGATATACCACCATATACCTCGCCGCTATCCAAGGAGCAATTACAAACTGAAAAGAAATGTAGTCATATAAACCTGCGAACAAAGTAATATGCCTGAAAGAAAATGTGAAAATTGAGAACAATGATCAATCTCATGCGGGATACAAATAGAAATTTGCTCGAAAACGGAACCCTGCATATACCTGATCAGGACAATGGGTCGCGGCGGGTTGACCGGTCGACAGGGGATGATTACTCTCCTAAGTACCTGAACTCAGCTCTTTTTTGTTCAGGGGTCCGTGATTACCCAAAACTCTTGTTTTGTATTTATACTTGGAATCTACGAGATTGATAACTGTTCGTTATCTTTGCCTCTATATCAAAGGTAAAATCAGGTTGCCTAGGAGAAAAAAACATCTCCTGTGCAGTTGAAAGTCATAAACACAACTTCGAGGTGATAATGGAATATTACTACATTGATACCTGGGTATGTTAAGGCAAGTCATGAACTTTCAACTAGGATAAAATCCGCAAATCATTGTGACGTCACAATAGAAGTAGGTATATGGCTATGTATATTAGTTTTTTATTTCCGACTTTTTTGATTTCATGTAAATTCATACTAAAATATCAAACTGAGCTACTAAGACCAAAGGAAATACGAAATGCTGTAGGATAATTCATTTTGATCAATAGCAAAGTAAACTGATGACGTCATAACTATGATATATATATTTAGAGTTGTTAAGTGTCAACACAATGTGGAGTTTTTTGAAATATATTCCATGGAATATAAAGAATATATATGTGTGAGACATGTGAGAATATATTGATATAATGAAGATATGTTTGAATTTATTCATTGACAATTAAACTGAACAGAATAAAACCCACACATTTGTCATGTCGATCTGACTTTTCTTTGTCATACACTAAATTAAAATACAAAAGTAACACACCATGCCGCATATCGTAAGAGTCATTTGACACACCACTTGAAAGCTCATTACGCACACGGTATTTATTTATTCTAGAATCGTCCGTTATTGAAAACTTTTTTTTTAAAGAAAATTATAAAATATCAGTGGATGTACGTACGCCGTGCGAGACCTGAGCGGCTTTTGAGTTTACATTTTTAATAATTGTTTCTAATTGACAGCAGTATGATTCTAGCTATACTTTCTACAAACTATGGGGGATTTACTGACATTAAGTCAGTTATATCATCATGTAAATCTTGGGGTAGTGTGCTACGTTTTCATTTTCTATTACGATCCAATCCATTGCCGTTTTGCTAATTTGCATAACCCGTCACATTAGATTTCCGATCGCCAATGGTCGAACCAAAAGATTATATTAGGAAAAATATTAAATTTAATTTAATTTCCATGATATATACAATGTATCTTCAATTTCTAAATTCCTAAAGAGATGTTACAGTCATAACAGAACTCCTGTAATAATATAGGTGTGAAAATGAAAGTTCCCAAAACATTCAAACCTGAAGCGGAAGTCGCCATCTTTTTAATGTTCGTTCTTCGAAAAGATCGCAAAATGCATGAAGTGCCATCTTCAAACACACGTAACAAATCGTCTGTTCATTTTTTTTTTAAATCCGAAAGTAATTTAGTGAAATTGTACCATAAATAAACGGTGTATACGTTTTTGACATTCTGGCTAATTTTCTGGAAAGGGTACACGTAGTTGACAGGAACATATACCCACTAGGCCTAATTTACTGTCTCCTGAATCACAGGATCAATTCTAAAATGTCTCAAGTTTGAAAGAATATTCTGAGATGAATCCACATACCACATTTATTATTGATTTATTTACTCTCCTTGTAATCTTTGATATAAATTGGCGAAGTAAAAAAGTGTTTAAACGTAATCATAGTCCAAAAACATATATACAAGATCGAGTGTAGGGCAACACGGATCTCCGACAAAAGCGAAGGCAGGATCAGGTGCCATGGAAGAGAAAGCATCCTCTGCTAACTGGTCACACCCGCCGTGAGCCCGTAGTCGAAACAAAGTAAACGGTGTTACCAGTCGTCACATCTAGTACGAAATGACAGTCTAATAAAGGGTATTGAAACAAATCAGTCAATATATGGCTTGATGATAATTGTTATCGCAAACAAACCGTAGAATTTGTGAAATGATGACTTTAAAGAGATTCGTTAAAACCCTGCAACATCAATTTTTTTATTAGTAGAGCCTCGCTTTAAAATTCCTCAGCATGCAATGCTATTGCGTTTCGAATCAACTGAGAGACACACACACCACAAACATGTGAATATGGTACATTGCTACATAGAAAAGGAAATTTTTTTTGGAAATATTGATTATTTCATATTATCGCTATTCTAGCTTGTCTAGCATATGTGCATTTATCTCCGAACTGTTTATTGTCTTTGTTGTTATTATGAGAAGGGGGTGCCCATTCTATTATTCCGGGAAAGTTTCATTCCGCATTGGTTCGATATTGTTTAACATTTACTTAGTCCTTTCAGTGACGTGCCATATTTTATTACATTTAGGCAATCTCATTTTAGATTGTCACTATTTACAATATTTGCATTATGATATCTGGGAAAATTAGGTCAAGGAACTTCTGAATCTGAGCTTCAGGGCCTGGTGGCAAGCTAAATGTTTTTAGCAAAGCCATTTCTGGCAGCAAGGCGTTCATTCGTAGATTTTACAACATCACGATTGATCTAAGCCATCACATTATATCAGAATCATTCACACAATACGTTAAGACATCCAATACATAGTAAATTTTTAAGAAGGGGGTTAATGTTGTAGTGTATTTTTCTGTTAGTTGAGGGGATTCATGCACTATGCTGGTGGATTTAGCTTAGGTTGCGAGTGTTATTTTCAGGGTCAATGGACCTACTTTCAGTGCAAGGCCACAAATTTGAGTCTTTACTTCGATCTTCAACACGCTAATACAATATTAGAACTTGTACCCATATGTGCTAGCTATATCTCTATGGGTTGTAGGAGGCAAAATATAGCATATTATTTCATGTGTGCAATATGGCCTTGGTACACATTTTTAACCAGTCATCTAACTCGCATCGGTTTATGTGGTCTGTTGGACCACTTCAGTTCAAAGCACAACATATTCCTGGGAAAACCACTATATGTTTGCAACCAGTGGTCTCGTTCAGCCAGATTGCGCCTAGCAGCCTAAAGCACAACCACAATCTCAGCTACTCTAGCTTCATTCAGAGGCAGTTTTTTTTCATGTGTAATAGACTATTACAATTACACCAAATAAGCAATTACATGTGGCTAATCAGGCCTTTCTCTTAACTATTATATACATTTATTCATATTTTATTCATACAAGGATACAGATAATCCAGTTAAGCATAAAATTTTCTGCTATTGTTTCATTGAGGACATACCAATTAGGAATCGGCGCCATACTGTCGGTACCTAGCATGTAAAGTATAACGTCCACTACAGGCCAGTTACAATTACCTGGGGTTTGATCACATAAAGCGGGATAACTATTTTGTCACTTCCACGCCTGTCCCCTTACTAGTTGCCAGCTTACTTCAGTACTGTCCGGTTGGTTAATTTAGCTGGGATAGACAATAGGTATTCAAAATCCACTCTTTATACATTGGGGCAGCTACTACCCATGCCACAGCAAGGCATTGCTAATAAGTTATTCAAGCGGCAGGTCAGTAGGATCAGTCACAAATCAGCTATACATCCCTAAGATTGTTATTATTACACTATATGATAAGCGTGATGACTTTAACTTTGCAATCGTCAACTTTCCCTTTCTATGTAGTAATATACCACTATCACCTGCTTATGGTTTTGTATATCTCGCAGTTGATTCGATACGCAAGAGGCATGCTATGCGTATGCAGATTTTTTAAAGCGAGGCCAATTACTAACACAAGTCAAAGTTGCAGGGTTATAACGAATCTCGTTTAAAGTCATCATTTCGCAATTTTACGGTCGCTATATGACCTTGTGTGCAATTACAAAGTATCACTAAGTCATATGTTGACTGATTTTTTTCAAAACCCTTTGTTAGACTGTCATTCTCCTTCTAGATTTGACTACGGGTAATCCCGTTTAATTTATTTTGACTATGGGCTCACGGCGGGTGTGACCGGTCAGCGGAGGATGCTTATCCTCCATGGCACCTGATCCTACCCTCTCTTTGTCGGAGGTCCGTGTTCCCCTGCACTCGATTTTGTATATGTTTTGGATTATGATTACGTTTAACACGATGTTACATTCGCCTATTTGTATTCATAAGCCTTGTGTATTTATATATATAGCATACATACCATTCATTAAAGGGATAACAAAATGAACAATCTGGATTATTTCTAGCTTTAATTTTGAAAAGAAAGGAATAATTACTTTCAAAATATCATTTATAAGTTATATAATTGAATTCAGCCAATTTATCTATTATTATTCAATGAGATCTTAGTTTTGTAGATGAATATTCCAGTGATCTTTTTCAAATTTGAATAATCTCGAATAGAAGATTGATCATATGGTTTTTTAAATATATAATTTTACAAGGTTAGATAGTAAAAGTTACATCTCTTCCCCTTATATCAAAATATCCAGTTTTTGAAATTGAAATAATTGTTATCTTTCAAATAGAAACTTGTTTGTAAGTCCAGATCCTTTGTTTGCAATATCTTCTTAAATACATTATTAATTATACCAAATTCACACAGCCTATTTGATTTATCTTTTAATTCATCCGAGATATTTTTTAATTTTTTAACGTTCCGTTAGGTAAATGTAGATATTTTACATATATAAAAGTTACTTTTAATCCAGCTTGGAAAACGTAGGGTTTCATTTTATTAGGGATGTCAAAATGAGTAAATTTCTTAGTCGATTTATTCGATAGCTTTAGTCGAAGACTATTCGATTATTCGAAAGTGTTTTTTTTCTATCCACTTGTTATGGTGAAGTTGCTTTGTACATTGTATACACATATAATTACATTGTATACATGTATATTAAATACAATTTTCTCACATATTTAGGCTTGTTACCAACAAATGAAATACACATGTACAACAAAGTAGATTATATTTAGATTAAACCTCAATGAAATATTTCCCATGTAAAGGGCATCGCTTTTGTCGGAGGTCTGTGTTGCCCTACACTCGACTTTCTTATGTTTTTGGGACGTTTAACACATTGTTTACTTCGCCAATTTCTATGATAAACACCTTGAGTGTGTATAACAATGAGCGGATCACAGAAAGGTGTAAATTACCGCCTATTAGTGGTTCAGTTAACTGTGAATGTCCTGTTCGGTAAGAACCCAATGAAAACATTCATTAAGTACAATCAATTAAGAGAAAACATACGTATTTTCAAAATAATGTAGAATTATGCATTTGAGTACCCCAACACATGCATTAATAATACACATACATGCACTCGTACATGTACATGTAATATATATACATACACTTTAGGAGAAAGTAAACTTTTCGCTCAAACCTCTTATACGGAGTTTTATATAAAAAAAAAATTTCCACTGTGTCTGTAGATTGATTAATATGCAGTTTGATACAAGTAAACCCGTTGGCGAAACGAAATTTCTTTTGATGAAACTGAATTATCGGAAAGTGCTATATTTTTTCTGGCAATATCAGATATTGAGAGGACACCGAAATAGTAAATTGCCAGTATGCTCAAAATTACTGACTATTCGACTAATTTTTTTTAGTCGAACGTCGATGTTATCGAAGACTATTCGAATAGTCGATTATTCGTTGACATCCCTAATTTTTATATTTAAAAAGATCATTAATCCATATTGGTGAAAGAAGAAAATTTGCATTGTGGATAAGTTTTCGATATTTATCGACCTTTTACACTCATTAAAACATGTAAATAATTTTAAATTAGGAACAATTTTAAGATATTCACATTTTTTTCTGTTGTTTTCAATAAGTAGTTGATATTTACATTGTAAGGCTTACAAAAACGTGTAACAAAATCACTAATAACCCCTTTGTTACTGATTTGTGGTATCCAAGAGGCTTTAATTTTTAAATATACATGTATATCTACAACACCTATACCTCCCTCTAAAACATTGCCTATCAAAGTATTCCTTTTAATCCTGTCAGGAAAGTTGACGATTGCAAAGTCAAATCTTTTGCGTTTAAACGCAATAATCTTTACACTCGATTTTGTATATGTTTTTTGGATTATGATTACGTTTGACACAATGTTAACTTCGCCCTTTTGTATTTAAACGTAATCGTTTGCGTTTAAACGCAATGCTATTTGCGTTTAATCGCAAACTTTTACGTTTAAACGCAATTTTTTTGCAATTAAACGCAATGATTATACATGTAGCATTTAAACGCACTGAAAAAAATTCTTTCTGAGTACTGGCCTCAATGGGCTTCGGTACACTCCTGAGTCACTATCCTAATTTTATTACATGTGTTCGCTGATTGTCCCATAATTGTAAAATGTTTGGCGTAAAAGGATTAGTCTAATACACAGTTTTATGGGTGGCGCAATCTGAATTCTAGATATTTTAGTGTCCGTAAGTTTACAGAATAAATTAGGAATTTATCATTAATTAACTATAGACAAAATTATCAGTCGAACGTAATCAACACTGGAAAAGAGAAAATGCAACTAAAATTCCAACACAAGATCTCCATAATCCACGTTTATCCACTAATTCCAAAAAGCACAATCTCTAAACACGAAGAAATAATATCAACATTCGACGACAGACCTCTGATCTTAAAAAAAAGATGCTAACGAAAGACCATGTTATAACCCAAGAGGATATTAAATATATATATAAAGAAATGCGGAGACTGCATGTAATTTTTATAGGATTCAATTTTCGATGAATTGTAAAATTGTGTGCACAGTAATATGATCCATAACGTGTCTTATTACATTTTTCAGTATCCCATTATTTGTAAAAAGAAGTCGAACTCTTACTACAGACGTTCCACTTTTTGATCGAACATCACATGATATCGACATACCAATAGCTCCACCTGCCCCAAATTCTGAAAACAAATTCGATCATACTTTGTATACATTGAATGTGTGCTATAGAAGTATTTCGAATTTCATGAATGAAAATGAAAATCACCTAAACGGATTCCAATAGGTCCCACTCCCCATGTGTATGCAACCGAGAAAATGACCAGGTCCATGTATTTTTCAGGATCGTCCCCAAGGTCTCTCTTATCTTTCGTTTTCATAAATTCTGTTGTTACTCTACCACTTGATATTCCACTTTTGCTGTTCAGCTGAAAATACAAATTTGTACGTTGAATGGACTTGCTATATATCTGAAATATATTAAATTCTAAAAAGAAAAGAATACAAGAGGCATTGACTATATCGCTCAATTCAGTGACTTTGGCCCTTTCGTTCTTCAGAAGTCGTGATTCTAAAAGATTTTTTATTATTGAAAATTGTGACACTAATCACTATAATTATTTGATGAAAACACGGATATGCTTCAATTGTTTCAAAGATGGTTGAGTAGGGTAGACTATAAGATCACAAGGTCAAAGGTCATTGAAATATGAAAGCCTTACATTACATAGCTAAGAATATATTGAATATGGAAGCTTTTTTAAGTCAGACTCCAAATTCATGTGAGCAAGTTCCAACTTCACATGATTACAAAGCCTTGTAGTAAAGAATCTAATGCAGTATTAAAAAAACAAGACGTCCATAGGTCTTAACGGTCACCTGAGTATCATAACCCAAACAGGGAATCTCATATTAGCATTTTCAAACTTCATTATCGAGTCTTGTGTTCACAAGGTACCATCGTTAAAAATATGCATATGATTCCCATTCAAATACACAAGAAGAAAGAAAAAGGGTTATGAATTTTTTCTGCAATGCTAGTTTTTCCTTTCATCACCCAATAAACCAACAAAGAAGCATTTTATTGTTTTAAGGAAGGTGATTGCGTGGGTATTGAAAACATTAATGCCCATTGAATTTTTTTATTTTTACATATTTTGTAGTTGAAAAGTGTCCTGAACGTATTATGAAAAGTATGAGGTATGATTTTCCAGGTCATGTGTGACGCTAGCGGTGCCAATACAACCCCCCGTTTCATTTCTTTTTTGAAAAAATATATGGGTATTTTATTAAGGTTGTTTAAAATTTGAATAAAAGGCTAGAGTGTTCATATCTTATATAGGATAAAAAAATAAAGATCAAAGTGTATAGATAATGCATAATTTTTACAAAACTAATTTATTTGAAATGAAAGAGTAAATACGGCTGCTTTATTAAGCAGTTTTGGATATTTCGAAAAGCAATTTTTCGACAAATGTAAGACAAATTTTTCAGGCCCCGGAGAACTAATTGACCATGAATTTCTTTTTTTTTACTATATAATGTATGCTTTATGTTAGCGGTATTAATTGATAAAAGTATCGGTTTGGAATAGTCAGGTTTCATACGTGTTGCTATGGGCACTTTATCAAATACCCCCCCCCCCCCCCGGGAACCAAAAGCCAGCGACGTAAGCTCATGGTAAATGGTTTTTTCTCTCATTCAAATGTAAACTTGAAAATAATCAAGACATATATATTGTTTATTTAAACATGTGCTTTGGAGAAATATTTCATATTATTTATTCCCCCAACTATTGAAGGGCATAAACATGTATGATCTTATGTCTTCGTCGTTTCTCTGGAACATATTGCATTGCTCGAAGAAAGTGAGCGAAAAAGACTACCCTAATATTGTTTGTGCATTCGTGTGACAAAGTTGTTTTCTGTATTGATTGGTTATTTTTTTAAAGGTACAAACGTTTTTAAAACTTAATCTATTGATTTTCTTTAACAAACTTAGATTTAACCTAACATCTCATGAACTATACATGCAAGTTATGAGAGAGAAGAGAGAGAGAGAGAGAGAGAAGAGGACGAGAGAAGAGAGTGAGAAGAGAGCAGAGAGAGAGAGATGAAGAGAGAGAGAGAAGAGATGAGAGAGAGAGAGAGAGAGAGAGAGAGAGAGAGAGAGAAATCGTTTTATATTAATATCAAATAAAAAACAAACCGTCCGGCAAGGGATATAGTTTGCCACTTTCATTTTCAAATTCCTATAGTAAAGGTAACTTTGGGTAAACACGTCAATTATGAAACGTAAATGATTTAATTGTGAGTCCCATAATATTTCCCGTACTAAGCAATATAAACCATGTGATAACCACCCAAATCACTTCCTTAAAATGCATAAAGATCTTTCAACCATTCCTCATCTAGAGGGGCCATGCATTTTCAAAATTAGTAAGAGGGCTTCATAGACATCAAAAAGCATTTTCTTTTTCTCAAAATATATATAAAAGTAGAGATTGAAAATTGTGATGAGATTTCAAAAAATCTCACTATTTAAGGCTAACTTAGCGCCGCTCCCAGAACCAGAGGGATCATGATATTATAATCATGATAGAAGGGATCCATGGACATTATAAGTTTTCTAAAAAAAAAATATACCAAAGTAGATTGAAAGAAGATATTCTAAGATTTAAAGGATTGATAATGGCGGACTCAAAGATAGAGAGTAATTAAAAAAGTATTCTAATTTTAAGTGAAATGAATAACACTGGATTTGTTTTGACAGAATTGGTATTTTTTGATAGGTAAAATGAGTTCGTTTCCTATGGTAACGACCATCAAACATACCCTACTGGAACATCATAATTCACTGAAATTGACCACCTCTCAAACAAAGCGTGGGATTCACATCAGAGATAATAAAATACTTAAAATGTGGAACTGAAATAGGTTAATGATATTTTAATATTTATTCAGAAAATATTCATTTTAGATAGGTTTTGCAGGTTCGTTTCCAAGGTAACGATCACCAAAACACGCGCATTGATGAGCGAACATCAAAAATTCAAAACTCTGTTCAAAACGGAAGTAGAGACTGATGTCAGAGTAATTAAACAATTCTAAAAATTACTTAAAAATAGATAGTAATATTTCTCAACATGTTCACCAGTGCGAGGCCGACTTTATCCATTGTGAGACAGCATGTGAGATTTTTCGATCTTCACACTGCTTGCGACGTCATTTCATTGTGACGTCATATATTTCCTATGATTTACGTTACACAGTGAAGCAAAACTTTTATATCGTGCTCGTTTAATATTTCAATTTAATATGGCTTATCTTGGCGGACAGTCTTGAGTTTTTTTTTAGTTTACACTTTAAAACCATTTTTCGGGTATGCTCTTTCTGCCTGTCTTATTAGTTTTTTGATTTTAAAGTTCAAAATAAAGATATTGATAATTGTATAATTTCCCAAAAGCTCCCAAATTTAAGCAACTACCAGTAATAAATGTGAGAAAAATAATCCTTAAAGCCGAATCCTAGAGCAGGCGAATTTGTTCCCGAAGTGGAATTTATCCTATCCTAACATTTGTACATATATGAAAAGGATTCAATATATAGTATTTGATTATATATATCTGAAAAAGGCAATTATTTTATTAAAATAGGTAATGATGTCATGTAATACTACCAAATCACCCCTACAATGAACCAATCAAAAACTCCAAACACCTCAACAGAACCCCACCCAAACATACAAAAAGACCATGAAAGGAGAAAAATATGGGACTAGACCCTTAGAATAATTAAATAAAGATAAAAAAAAACGAGTGAAATTAAAGCATTGAATTTATTTGAGTTACAGTAAGCTCTTATATTTAGATTATAAGTTTATGAGTTTTTCCATAT
>CAJDSM010034002.1:10116-21936 GCA_903981925.1 Ostrea lurida
GAGTTTTACTCACAGTATTTCTAGTTAATATCTGTGTTCAGACGAAATCCTAGTATCTGCTAAAAATGTGGTTCTGTTTCCAGAAAATATGGTTTGCATTTTACACATATAATTTCAGTGGTCCAGTTTGTGTTAGCATCATTGAGTTTGAATTGATTGGGAAGTGTCGGTGGTCCTACTAAACAGAGAACTCTAGAAGAACACTATGCATGGAGATTTTTAATTACTACATATATGTAGAAGTTTTACAAAGCACCTTTCATTGATTATTGATGATAATGCAAAGAATGATCAGAGTAACAAATTCCCATCCATGTATAACCCGTTTTATTCAATTTATTGAAGAAATAAATCATCCCTTTGTCGCTCTTTAGTTTTTTGCAATATTCCAAGTCAGAATCTGTCGTGAACATTGCAATTTGTCAAGATGCTTAATTTTATCTTAAGTCTACAATAAACAAGAATTATCACGGAACTTTGAGTTCTTGTATTAATTAGATGGGGATCAAGATTACAGAAATTAATGTGTGGTGAAGGGAGACAATTTTTCACCAATAAAGCGAATAAAACGGGTTACAGGTGGATAAAATTTGTTAGTTTGATTAATATTCGTACTGTTACCAATAATCAATGTATTCAAACAGTTTACACACTTGTATTTAATTAAAAAATCCCAGGGTTTTCTCTCCAGAGTTTTCTGTTTAATAAACAATTTTGCTGTTAGCCATGATCCTTAATGTGCCTGGAGTAGAAAGTTTGATGGAACACAGTGGTTGGTTGTCCATCTGTGTCAAATATCTATAGTCTTAAAATTAGAAATTAACCCAGAAATATCTTGCTTTAGGCTGTAATTAAATTTTGCTGGATTAGCAATAATCATGAAATGAATTAAAAATTTACTTTCTTTTAATTTACTTTCTTTTTCTATAAAATACCTTGAAATACTTATAGCAAAAATGATAGTGAAGTGGTGGACAGAATTGGGCGAATCTATGCTAGTGTGATTTTGACTTAGCTTAGTGGTTAGAGCACCTGACTAGAAATTCAGGGGTCCTGGGTTCAATTTCTGGTCCAGCCACAGATTTTCTACTCTCCCCTATATCGCATTTATTTGGTGCCTTGACCACCCCAGAATTGCAGGTGAAAGTCTGCCAGGGGCAAAAGGTATATATATGGGTTGCGTGTGTTCGAGGGCAAAGCAATTAAGAAGGAGGAATGTTAGTAGTGGCTACATGGACCATGGATATCGGCCTGGAAGCTCATGGTAAGGTAGAGCCACCTGACTTACTTAGTTATGCAAGGGTCCTGGGTTCGATTCCCAGTCCAGCCACAGAGTTCTCCCTCTCTCCTAATAATAAATTAATATTAACTACAATATAAAAGGACTGAAGAAGATTGTTTAACTTTTTATGTATAAACTGAATAGACATTATTGTAACAAAGAGGAGAGAAAATCTTCAGAACAATTGGGTATCAAACATGGACTAATGCATTACTGTTTAGATGATCTAACCACTGGGCGTAGACCTAGGTGAATTCATACAAAAATGGTAATTGCTAAACAAAAGGAAATTGAAAACCTATTCTCAGTAAATCGTACAAGAATTCTTTACATCGAACTTTAATTAAGAGAAAATGTCAGAATCATCANCCTATCTCAGAAATCGTACAAGAATTCTTTATATCGAACTATAAGAGAAAGTGTCTGAATCGTCGCTAATACATTCGTAATAACCTTGTGAAGTTGACATTGACCTTTGACCCAATAAAACTTTGAATTATAAGAAATTAATGTCAGAGGGTATTATCCTTGTGATGTTTATATTTAGGCCTTTCGAATNTTGACCCAATAAAACTTTGAATTATAAGAAAAATTAGGGTATTATCCTTGTGCATGATGTTTATATTTAGGCCTCTCGAAAATTTTATGTTACTGGGTACATGTATTAGGATTGATGGTCATGGGGCTGTGCTATTGTTTGGCTAGGACTGCTGTATTCTTCATGCTGAGAAGTGGGGGGTATAAATATATTCATCACTGTTGGTGTTTTCATAGCTCTCCAGTACATGCCAAACTCTAGTTAATATACAGGACCTTGATTGAATTCCTTATGGGCTTGACATTTACTGGTGTTTCTGGGAGTCTAGTCGATCAATGGACGACTTTGCCTGACTGGGCAGCATTATGGTGTCTTCCATTCTCTTTAGTAATTTCTGAGAGATCGTGCACAATTAGCACAGCTATTAGTTAACGTGCATGTTTATGATGCAGCCCCTTTTGTGCAAGAAATATGGTTTTAAAATGATTTTACTGTCACAAAGAAAGAGAAAATTTTAGTTTTTGCATGGCTTTTGTAGAAAATCAATTGGGTGTGTTTATAATTTAAGTGAAGTTAAGAATCGATTTTCATTTCTAGTGTCTCTCAGAGAAGTGTGTGTATTAATTCAGAATAATTAGACGAGTCTTCATTCTTTTCCAACAAAACACCAATTCTCGTTCACTAGAGGTATTTCGGAAAGTTAATTGCTTCAATTGACACAAATTGAATGCGTATGTGTCTCAATCATGCGGCCGATGCAATGAATAACCCTCGCTATCAGAGGAGGGTTTTTCTTCATTTAAATTGAGTTTTAAAAATTTAGTGGATGAACGCATGAGTTATTGACAGGTAAATTGCTAATGAAGTTTTTGTAAAATCAGGTTTGGGGTTTTATATTCCGAGATTGTGCAGAGAGTTTAGAAAATAAGGTTTGCATACTTCCACACCCAGAAGTAAAGGCTGCGTTGGAGGGGACTGAATGACCAGGCTCTGCAGGGGGCATACAATAAAGCGCTAATGACTTTTGGTCAAATTCTTGTGACTCCAGAGAAAAATACCTTCTTGTGAGATAATATACCATTGATAACAGGTGATATGATTTTATCTGTTGTGAAGCTTTATAAGATGGATTTTAATCTGTGTACATGTAGCCTGGCTATCTGGGAGTTCTTCATTTTGTCCAGTAGTTGTGTGGGTTATATATAGTCTTTATTGATAAGATCAGTGGTGCCATCCTGAAGCACCATTTAGTTGCTGGTAATTATATTTTTTTCTCTTTCTCTCTCTCCAGTGAATAAACAAAATGACACCTTTGGAATGGGGATATTACATCTGAAAGAGAGATGTGAACAAAGGTAAGTCATACTTCAAAACATTTCTAGAGATAATAATCTATCTTAAAAGTCACCAATCATTAGTAATTGGGGTAAAAACACTAGGTAATTCAGCCAAGTTTAAAATTTGTTTCCCCACTGGGTCTGACGTTTATTTATGTGTAAGTTTTTTTTATCAGGCTGATTTTGGTTCATCAGAAAGATAGCGAGAGCCTTGTGTCAATTGAAGTTTAGATTTATGTTCAAAATGTTGTTTATCGGTTGATTGTTGATAGGTACTGAAAAGCAAATGTAGCCCAGCTGCTACCCTTAAATTCTCTGGTATTGTGTGCATTCAACTTTAAATCTAAAATATTTGTTTGAATTTTGATGTCTTCATGCAAAGGTAACTGCTCAATTACCGTGAAACAACTCATTTTGCAATGCTCTCTTGAATACAAATGCTGTTGTATGATATATATTTTTCCTGGGATGTCCCAGGATTTGAGGGAAATTGATCTCCGACTTTGCATTAGACTTCAGTAATAATTAAAGTCCTCTGTTGATTGTTTGCTGGCTAAGGTATGTAGGCGGTATTGTATTGGAGTCTTATGGTCTTGGGATAAGATTTCACTTGAGCTTCTTCTGTTTACGAGGGTCAGGATACACAGTGTTGTGTCATTGTGCATCGTAGATATCCATTGTTGTGTTTTGTGTTATCTTGAAAATTTACAGGACATGAAGAAACATAGATTACCCCCCAAAAAAATCACAAGTTGAGTCATAGATTCTAATTTTCTAAGGAATTTTTAAATTGGGTCTTATCACATCTTTGAGTTTTGGTGTTTGCTTTATGTAGGTGCGAGTTGAATCATTTGTCAACGCATGGGAAAGTCTTTTTCTTACTTGTGGAATTATGCATTAATTCAATAATAAAATGCTTTTTTTCCGGTTAAATGGGATATCATTTAATTTTATTTCACGTGATCACCTAACGCTGATTCTCATTGGTTAAAACACCTTTTAAGAATTGAGGTGATTTTCGATCACGTACCTGAACAAAAAGTAATGTCTAATGGACATTGTTTTGTTGTTGTAATATAAAATTAAATGATAAGAAATAAATCTTGCATTTTTTCCGGTGATATGCAGGTTATCACCGAGATTTTAGACGGTAAAACTTTTCATCAATGCGCTTCGCGCTTGATGAGTTTTACCGTCTAAAATTCCGGTGATACCTGCATCACCCGAAAAAATATAAGATTCATTTCTTATATGAAAGTTGCATTATTGGAGAAAAATGTACGGCCCGCTTATGCTGTTTGCCACCTGATTACCTGCTATTTTAACAAACCAAAGGACTGATATCATCATTCATATTTTTCCGCATTTTTTTGAAATATAGATACTTTAATGTGCATGAAAATATAGATAATATTGAATGAAAATTATTTTAATGTAACAGCTGAAAATCACATGACCACGACTTGTCTCCATGTTTGGTAATGATTTCCGCATTTGAACATTGGTAAAGGAAACTATGTCAAGCAGTACAAACTCAAAATGCATAAAATGTACCATCATATTATAGGTAGGCATTATTTATTGTATTTGACAATGTACAAATAAAAGTAAAAAAGTTGACATAAAAACTTCTTTGCCACCAATTTCAACAATGCCGCAAAGTAGAATTAATTCACATGCAGACAGATTATAAGGAGACCAAACCAAGATGTGTCTTTCACTGCAGTAGATTTCAGCAGAAATTGAGTAGAACACGCAGTGTATATTTGTGAACAGGTGAAGGTAATGAACAGTGATCAATCTCATAAATCCTAGCATAAACAATACAGAAGGGCAAGCACTGACCCCTGCACACACCAGAGGTGCAATAATTAACTTAAAGCATATCTTAAATTACTTCCTTTTTTTCCACCCAAGTGGGCAGTGAATTTTCTGTGTATAATGTAAGATCTCTGCTGTTTTCTCCCATTACAAGAGAAAGTGAAACAGATTGCTTGGCTGAGTATTCACCATAAATATAATGGAGTCTAAGGAGATATGCAAATGATTTCAAATCACCATTCGAAATGGGTTTTTGCATGGAAGATGATTGTTTTAATTAAGCATTGTCAATCTTGAACTCTGATTTACTGAGTCTCCATTGCAAGATATCCCGGGAAGGCTGTCACCATGAAGATAAGGAGCTCTCCAGTCACTGGAGATCATTATAGTCCCATCACCTCTAGTACCCTTGATGGATCCCCTCTGGGTCATTTTTAGACTCTCTTCACACCTTTTTGTAGCGCTGCTTAAAGAGGAAGCATGTCACCAAAAAAGAAAAAAATAGTCTAGCAGAATAAGTCATAGGTCTCACTCCTTTCTCTTTTTTTCTCCTGTGTTTGATCTGTCTGTCTCTCTGTCTGTCTGACTCTCTCTCTTTCTGTGTCTGTCTGTCTTTCTGTGTCTGTCTCTCTCTGTGTCTTTCTGTCTCTCTTTCTCTGTCTCTCTCTATTTCTCTGTGTGTCTTTCTGTCTCTCAGTCTCTTTCTGTCTGACTCTCCTTCTCTGTGTCTTTCACTTTCTCTGTCTGTCCCTTTCTGTGTCTGACTTTGTGCCTCTCTCTGTCTGTCTGTCTGTCTGTCTGTCTTTCTGTCTCTCTCTCTCTGTCTTTCTGTCTCTTTCTCTGTCTCTCTGTCTGTCTGTCTGTCTCTGTCTGTATCTCTGTCTGTCTGTCTGTCTGTCTCTCTGTCTGTCTGTCTCTCTCTCTGTCTTTTTGTCTCTCTCTCTCTCTCTCTCCAGCATCCACCCACCCACATCTTGATTTGCTCTGTAGTGGAATTTTCAGAGAATAAGCTTGTTCGTCATGTTTTATGATTTGTTATGTTTTACAAGCCAGATGGTTTTATTTTTGTCTCTGGATCCTGCTGTCATTTATTGTTTCTCAGTGAAAGTATTCAATGTAACAAATTCAGAGACTGAGGCAATTATGCTTGGACTAGATTTATCAGATCTCAAACTCGTGACATTTAGATATTAGCCGTAGGAGTCATAAGTATTATATTTATACTTCTAGAGACAGTAATGAATTGGCTCTTAAACATTCATTATGTTTTGAAAGAGCAAAGATAAAAAATATACCCTAATTGCGAATTTTCAGAGAACATCAAAGGTGGGCAATAATGGAATTCCAAAATGAGAAAAATTGTACCAGCATAGTAAACATAGATTGGTATGTTGTTTGATATTGGAATGAAATCTGATCGAGTAATCGAGATTATCAATCTTAAATAATGAAAACTGGCTAATCCGATATATCAGTCTTATACAGTGAAAACTGCCTAATCCGTAATAATACAGTGAAAACTGCCTAATCCAGCATATCAGTCTTATACAGTGAAAACTGCCTAATTTCGACATTCAGATCATACAGTGAAAACTGTAATCCCGTAATAATACAGTGAAAACTGCCTAATCCAGACATATCGTTCTATACAGTGAAAACTACCTGATCCAGCATATCAGTCTTGTACAGTGAAAACTGGCTAATCCGTAATAATACAGTGAAAACTACCTGGTCCAGCATATCAGTCTTATACAGTAAAAACTGGCTAATCCATAATAATACAGTGAAAACTGCCTCATCCGTAAATAATACGTTGAAATACCTGGTCCAGCATATCATCTTATACAGTAAAAACTGGCTAATCCATAATAAATACAGTGAAAAACTGCCTCATCCGTAATAATACAGTTGAAACTGGCTAATCCGTAATAATACAGTGAAAACTGCCTAATCCGACATAATCAGTCTTTATAAAGTGAAAACTGCCTGATCCAGCATATATCCCTTATACAGTGAAAACTGCCTAACACGACATCAGTCTTATATAGTGACAACTGCCTTATAATCCGACATATCAGTCTTTTACAGTGACAACTGCCTAATCCGTAATAATACATTGAAAACTGCCTAATCCAACATATCACTCTTAGACAGTGGAAACTGCCTAATCCGACATCAGTCTTATATAGTGACAACTGCCTAATCCGACATATCAGTCTTATTTAGTGAAAACTGCCTAATCCGATATATCACTCTTATACAGTGAAAACTGCCTAACCGACATCAGTCTTATATAGTGACAACTGCCTTATAATCCGACATATCAGTCTTTTACAGTGACAACTGCCTAATCCGTAATAATACATTGAAAACTGCCTAATCCAACATATCACTCTTAGACAGTGGAAACTGCCTAATCCGACATCAGTCTTATACAGTGAAAACTGGCTAATCCGACATATTAGTGTATACACTTGCTAATCCAACACTTGTTCCACCTGTTTCACTGGGCATTCTGACCTTTATTCGGAGACATATTTTCATTGTTTTTTTACACTGTTTATTCTGTCCGCAGTGTGTATACCTACAAAACTATGTCAGGTTAAACAGGTTGCACTAGATATCCGTATTTATGGATGGATAAGCTTCTGAGGCAGTTACAGTATGAATATTATCGTAGTGTTTGTGACTGCTTATTCTATTCCATTGGTCAACTGGTGACAGTTTTACTCGAAGAAATTTTATTTTTGGTGTTTGCGACTGCTTATTCTATATTCCATTGGTAAACTGGACAAATTATTAATTCGTCTTTTGATGCCTTGAGCCATGTTAAAGTGGACCCTCTGAACTTTTTTTTAAGTGAAGAAATTTCCATTTAAATAAATCAGAAATTGTAAGACGTAGAACAAACATGGAGAAATTCAATGAATTTTACGTGAATATGTGATGTTTTTTGCACATTGAGATGTCTATTATGAGTTTGCCTTTAAGATTGTCCTCCTAGTCTTTTGAATTTAATCCTTATGAACACTAACAAATGGAATGAGAAATTGTTCATCTCCTCTGGTCGTGTGTGCCCATTGTTTGGTTCCCGTTCCCGGACTACTGTCTGCGGTGAACATGTGGACGAGATCTGTATCATTTAATCATAGAAACACAAATGGAAGAAAACGATGGCCGCTTCCAATGAGTGATAGGGAAATTATTCCAATTTTTTCACATTTACAAAACATAATCACACCCGGTGTGGTGGTGGACAATCCACATTTGTCATTTAGGCTCATTAGTGGAACTCGTTTTCCTTTGAATTAATATTTTCTTTTGGCTTAAGAAAATATTTAATGGAAATTGATTACAAAATAATTATTAGCGGAAAACTTGGAACAAAGATGTTTAAAAGACAGAAGATGTCTTCTATAGCAGTGGGATTGTCATTTGTCGAACATTTAGGGCGGCAGGGGCCACTAATGACGTTTCATCAGTCAAGTTGGGAACCTAGTGAAACAAAACATGGTGGCAGAGGACCTCAGGGAGCTCGTGTGACGGTGTTTTACACGGTTTTTAAATGTCTAGCTATATTTTTGACGCTTTTTAATGCAAAATGTGACAAAATCCTATTTAAAATGAAAAATTATTTCGATTTGCAAATCAGTCACAACTCCAAATCTAGCTATCAGGTGGGTTAAAATGATTAGTCAGAGAAATTATGAGTTCAAGTGTTAACTTAATAGGCCCACTGGAAATCAAATAAAAGTAGATGCTTGCAGGAAATGATTTTCTTGATTATTCCTCAAGCTTTTCTGAATGCCTCATTAAGACTATTTGCATATCAGAACTACCGATATATAGTCGAAAAGGTGATTGAATTTCCGGAGTTTTGCTTGTTTATGGTGTTACGAATATTGATTGTCATGGGAACATAATGTCCACTTGCCAGGGGTTGAAGTGAGGTCTTTCACAATTACTGCAGAATCAGAATCTGCAATAAACTAACAATTTCTTTTTTATAATTACCTATAAACTCGGCATTATTGATACAAGCAGGAATCGGTATCAAGGTACGTCGGGCAAAGCCAATTTTTGTCAGAAGGAGACTGATGATTGAATTAATGCAGATCTTTTGTGCAGAGGAATAACATTAGTTTGAATAATTCAGGCAATGGTGGGACTCCATTGCAGACCGTGGCTAATGAAATTGTCTGGGCGATGATCCCCAATGCATTGGACTAACTTTCGTATTTAACATTTCTATATACAGTAGAACATGCTTTTAATGAACATGCCTATAATGAATTCATGCTTATTGTAAAGTGACATTTATTCCCAGATGAGAGGAAAATGATAAAAATTTTATGGAATTAATAATAATGTTTGGTTATATTGAAAACTGAGAAGAAAATGATGAAAATTTTATTGAATTAATAATGATGTTTGGTTATGATTTTGAAACTGTTTTTCGCTGGCCTAGAAGGTTTGATATAACCTTTGTTTTTTTACTGTACGTGTATCAGCAGCATCTCAAACCAGATCATTGTATGGCCGTTATAAAGCAGGGCAATGGTATTAAAAAACTACTTTTTCTTACCCTAGGTACTATATATGGAACCCTTTCTACAAGTATTGTCCAAACTGTGTAAGGCTTCTTGTCATGGGCATTGAAGAATTATTGCCCTTGAGAATCATTGAAAAATAATTAATGTGAGTGCATTATCCTGTTTAACTTTCTCTGAAATTCCGACAAGACATTGAAGTTTTGGGAATGGATACTTATTCATTTTTTTCTCCCCATTCTTTTCCGATATTTGTTTTAAAAGACAAATTGTTTATTAATGATTCATGAAAATTAAATGCTACTGCTTCAGACAAAGGTATCTGATTTCATAAAAATAAAGTGTTGATGGATTTTTCTTTGAAAATGCATCAATGAATGAAATAATGTCATGAACTCGATATGTCATGGGAATATGATGTACTCGCGGCAAACTCATGGTTTCTGCCGGTAACATTTGACTCTGTGCTTTCGCCCTCTACTACAACTGCCTTTTAGCATCGTATATACACTTTAAGATGGTGTCTTCATGCAGTGCTGATATGAATATATAAGAATTCCAAAGCACTATACAAATTCATATAGTAAAAATTTGATCAATTTTTATGAGGATTTGGCAAAGAAATTCAGGAAAAAATTAAGAATTTTTTTTCTAATTTCACGCCTGAGCGATTTTTTTATATGCTCGGGTTTGAGAGGGTTGTCTCCGTGACATTACACAATATATTCATAGGCTGTATCATCATAACCAACTATGCAACTTAATTTAATTTTATAAGTTGTGAAGTCATGGTTTGTAAAATGAGAATGGCCGTCATGATATTGTGAACTCCCGGACATGGCGTATTTCAGCTGTGCGGTCAGTGTCCGACCTTAATTTTCTAATGTGTACCAAACGTCAGAGTGAGTGTTGTGACCTTTTGAGTGTGTAATAATTTACAATGAGAGCTTGTAATTACGATGCACAGTGCAAAACCATGTAAGAAAAAATTGCAAGAAATCAATGTTGAAGATATTAATGAATGGTGAAATTAATTATTAAATGAAGAAAATGTATATAGAATTATGATCGTTTGTTTTTCTATCACAGAAACCACTGACGAGAGTTTCACTTCTTGAAAAAAAAAGATGGACGATATTGGGTTCTTTTCCTCCCAGATATCTATTTATCATCCCAAAAAGCCACTCCTGCTGATGCTAACTTGATTATGATGTAGAGGAAGGCCCTACTTTCTTCCTTTTTTTGCCACCTTCCCAGAAATTCACGTGTTGGTCTAAATGCCATACTCTTGAGTTTAAAATCGGAGACAATGAATCAGAAACAATCAGTAAATTAAATGTATGTGACAAATAACTTTTTGCTATGAGATCAGGCCCCAAGACCATAAACTGAGAATAGACTTAAGTCAAAATTTTGATTGCAAATATCATATAATTTATAGCACATATTTATAAAATATTGCATGTTTTTTACAAAGAAATCAAATGCAAACATATACTGAAAATTTTATCTTTTAATGTTAATTATTTCAAAAGTTAGCTGGATTTGAAATTTAGACATAAGTATATTCTCAGTTTATGGTCTTTAGGCCAGGAAACTTCATTGTTTTGGCGATTTTTTTGAATTATAATTTACTGTAGATACAGTTTCTATCACCAACTATTGAGATTTCAATTGTGATTGATACTGCTTTTGCAGACACTGTATTTCTTCTCGAGATTTTTTTTTATTTTCATATCGACTAATAGTCCTCATCTCCGTTATATTTCCATTTATATCCAAAAGAGCTCCACAAAATAGCTTACTGTAGAAGCAGGAAAATTTGACAAAAACCAATTTTCTTACAATCAGGAAATATCTCTTTTATCAGAAGGAAGATGATCCTTAATCTAATATTTGAGAAAGAAAATGATGTACTGGGAGGGAGAAATGCTTTGTTACAGACAGATTGCAATATGTTGGCAGCATTTCTGATAAATCGTTTGAGCTTTGATCAGAATGTCTAAATCATGAAATATAGTGTTACCCTTAAAGCTTGTTCTTTTATTCCATCTTAATTCAATTTTCGTTTATTATCTCTACTACAGTCTACAGATGTACAAATTCAACTTTACTTGTTGTTCAGGTACTTGATCGAAAAATCACCTCAATTCGTAAAAGGTGTTTTAACCAATGAGAATCGGCGCTAGGTGATCATGTGAAATAAAATTAAATGATAGACATATCATGACAATATCCAGGTCAAGTTTTTTTGTGGTTCTGGTTGAATTATTTTTGTTGGAGTTAATCCCC
>CAJDSM010034005.1:0-17698 GCA_903981925.1 Ostrea lurida
TGACATAGTAAAGAGCAAAGTTCACGATGAATTAAAAGTTTCTTTTTCCTCAAATTAATACAAGCGTGACAACAGGTTAAACACAGATTTCAAAACATGTGATAACACTTCTGTTGATTGTAAGTCATTCCCTTTGTTTCTACATTGCATCAATCGTATCCAGGGACACAAACATCCACATTACCTTAGATTCCTGACGAACTCGAAATAAAAGACACGACAGAATCTGACAGATGTGCTTCATTTTTGGATATTTTGACTTAATATTGACTCTAATGGCAGACTGACAATACCAATATATGTTACCGTGATGACTTTGACTTTGGCAATCGTCAACTTTCCTTTTTATGTAGTAATTACCACTATCGCATGCTTTATGTTGTTGCATGTCTCTCAGTGATTCGATACGCAAGGGCATCATGCGTATGATGATTTTTTAAAGCGAGACCAACTACCAACCAAAAAGTTGATGTTTGCAGGGTTTAACGATCTCGTTTAAAGTCATCATTTCGGCAAATTCTCGGTCGCTAATAATGCTTGTTTGCGATTACACATTATGACTAAGTCAGTATGTTGACTGATTTTGTTTCATACCTGTTGTTAGACTGTCATTTTCGAACTAGATTTGATGACGGGTAACCCCGTTTACCTTTGTTTCGACTCCGGGCTCACGTGGGGTGTGACCGGTCAGCAAGGATGCTTACTCCTCCAGTGGCACCGTGACCCTGCTTTCGCCGCTTTTGTCAAGGTCCGCGTTGCTCAACACTCGATTTTCTATGTGTTTTCGAGATTATGATTACGTTTAATACTTTGTTACTTCGCCATTTTATATTTATACAGAAACAAACACCACCAAAGTATATCGTTTGTATACAGTTTATTAATAGAAAGAGCATATCTTTTGTGTTTAACAACATTGAAAATATCCCAAATTCACAAAAATGAAGCCTTTCAATCTTATCTTATATGCATGTAATCATTTTGCAACTTTGTCTCGCTTATCAAAATAAACACAAAAACAAATCACATTACTTTGTTTAAAATTTTGTGTAAGAAATATCTCTCGTACAAATACAAGAATATATCATAATATGAGTATATTACTTTCATCAACAATTTAGTGTATAAATTCTGTCTCAAAGAAATACAAGAACAAGATGTATTATTTTCATTCACAACCAGGTGTATAAATACAAATCAATGACATGGCATATAACTTCAATGCAGTAAATATTATTTACATCTGTCATATACCACTATTGAGATCTTTTGTTATTCAGGGACCTTGATGGTAACGATATAATGTCGTTGCCAAGTGGAATCTTTAACGCATTGACGAATTTAAAGTCAATGTAAGTATCTCCATCTGACTGATAGTTAATTGTTTGAAAATAAATTAATGTTAATAAAAGTAATGTTGTGAAACTTGCCTTAAAATTATTTTTGAAGACTATTTACATTTAGTTTCGCGATATCAAAAATACAGGATGTATGTTGTGTTATTATTCACTGATACAGTACTTGTTTTTTCAATCAGCGTTTTCCTCCCTAGTCTTTATAATTACAAGAGAGTTATGTTCTTTAATGATGTCGGTTTAGTATATTATTCCCTGAATATTGAATCAGCAATGGATATGGAAGACATTTAATTGATTGTAGGTAACAGAGAGAATGCTCAAGCTACTGATCAATGTCCATCATTTATTTTTCATATCAATGAATGCTTGAGGTCAGAAATTGTTCTTTTAATCAGTGCGAAAAACTTAAACAAAACCATACACATTGATTGTTAAAGTTCACACGGCAATGAATTGAAGATATATTTGGAATGCAAAACAAGGGCCAACCAGTGTATATGCCATTGACATAAGAAATCAACGATTAATTTCTTTTCTTAATGATGTATCAAACCTACGCTCAATGTTTATTTTCCACTGTTGTGACGTCATACAGAATTGTTAGCTTTCTTTACTTCGATTTAATCATACACTTAGATAGTATACAAAGCGAAGCAGAGTGTTATGGCTCAATAAAAGTCGCCGCAATTCCAATAAGACAATAAACATCAAAGTCTCTGCATTTGAATGAAATCATGCATTCTCTGTAGTAGTTATCTGAGCGAGAGGTTCTAGATTTCTTATTAAAACGTTGCATGAGGCAATGGCTGTGTAGAACCTGTTTCGCAAAAAAATTAATGCTGTCTATATATTATGCATGTACGTATGTCTGACATAAATTTTACCATTAGAAATATAGAAATATGGGTCGCAGATCGACGATTTAATATCTAATATATACATGTTTCTTGTATTTGTGTTGTTAAAAGTAAGAAATAATCAAGTAATGAACTTTAAAATTATACAATGGTTTGATTCATGACACAGTAAAGAGCAAAGTTCACGGTGAATTAAAAGTTCTTAGTTCCTTAAGTTGATACAAACGTGAACGTAAAAACAAGTTAAACACAAATTCCTAGACATGTGATAACACTACTGTTGATTGTAAGTTATTTCCACTGTTATTACATTACATCATATCCAGGGGACACAAGCATTCCCATTACCTTGGATTGATGCAGAAAACAAACACCACCAAAATAGATTGGGACAGTTTATTCATATAAATGGCATATCGTTTGTATTTAACAACGTTGGGAATATCCAAATTTCACCAAAAAATGAAGCCTTCCAATTTTCTCTTATATGCATGTAATAATTTTGCAACTTTGTCTCGTTTATCAATACAAACACAAGAATAAACAATACTACTTTGTTTCCAAATTCGTGTTAAAAATCTGTCTTCTACAAACACAAAAATATATCATAATAGAAATATATTATTTTCATTACATTAATTTAATTTAAATACAAAACAGTTCTAATTCCAATTTACAGTCTGGTGTTAATACAATACATGACAATGTCATATTGTTACAGAGTAAATATCATCTCACACCAAGTGATCCATGACTGTTCATTACGTGTGTCATACAAACTTATTAAGATATTTTTTTTTTATTATCGGACTGTCAACATAAATAGCTCATATTGTCCCAGTGGAATTTCATTTTTTAAGCGATTGGAGTCTACAGACCAAAAGTATTCAATATACTACATTGATTAAAGCTGAAAGTAGACATTAATGCTTTAAAGTAGGTAGAATTAGGAACTTTGTATAATAATTCATATTTGAAGGACCGATTTTACTTTAGTTTTTTCGCGTTTTCCAAAATACAGGATGCACTACTTGTTTATAAATCTGCGCGTGTCTTCCTAGTGTTAATAATCAAGAAGTACGTTCTTTTAATGATGGTCGTTAAGTATTAATTATCCTTAATATGAAACAGCAATGGGTATGCAACTTTTAATTTATTGGTAGATAAAGTGAGAATGCTCAAACTATTGATCAATGTATTCAATTTATTATTTCATATCAATGAATGCCTTGAGAAAGAAATTGTTATTGAATCAGTTCAAAGAGCTTAAGAGAAATCGTACGCATTCAATTAAAAGTTCACACTGCAATGAAATTAAGATATATGTGAATGCAAAAAAAAAAAAAATACAACCAGTGCGTTTGGCCATTACATAAAAAATCAACGAATATTTTTTTTTTTCTGATGATGTATCAAAACGTAGTCTGTTTTTTCACTGTTGTGACGCCATACAGAATTGTTATTCTTTCTTGGATTTAATTATACACTTAGATAGTAATATAAACGAAGAAGAATGATATGTCTTAATAAAATGGCTGCATTTCGTAAGAAATACACTTAACGCTATGTATTTGAATGCTATGCATTATTGTAGTAGTTAATGTGATCGAACGTTAATTAAACGGTTCATGAGGCAATGTGATGTAGTATATTTTGCAAATATTTTTCATGTTGTGTAAATGTTTTGCATGTACTTAAGTGTGACATAAATGTTAATATTAATAATGAAATATGTTGCAGATCGACGATTTAAATATATCATAAATTTACATATTTTTTGATTTGGTTGTAAAAAGTCAGATATAATGAAGCATGAACTTATTATGCAATGGTTTATACATGACTAGTAAAGAATGAAGTTCACGATGAATTAAAATGTTCCTTAAGTTAAGGCAGTACGGTTGTAGATCAAAAGTAAATGGAACAAATTATTTTGGTATCAATGGATACACATATGTATGGACATGTTTGGTCGAAATAAAAAAAGAGTGCTAGCCGTTTACCTCTAGTGGCTGTCAACCTAAGGAGGTAATCTGTGCATTTTTCTTAAAAAATATAGTCCATATACTAATTTAAATAAATAAGTCAAGTATGACATAAAATTATAATTTGATTTTTATTAAATAATATATATTTGTTCTACTAAAATTTAAAGAAATTAAAAACAATATATAAATATAGATTCCTATCTATACTTCTCGCAGCTGCCACACTATGATGTCCATTTTTTCTACTGAAATTTTGTAAATTGTGATTAATCAATTGTAAAGCACAGACAGAGTAATGGAAACTTGAAAAAACCACACAATTATTTTTCATTAAAATATAATAACATTCGCATCAATGTGTCCAATTTTAAGAAAAAGAAGTGGAGCCTATTTTGAAAATACTCAACCCGAATTCCTCTGACCAGTTTTTTTTCCAGCAAAATTTCCATGTTTTAATTTTGTCTCATTTCAATTCATCAAAGCAAATTAAATGGAATGAACATGGTTATATATTTCATGATATATGTAGGCAAAGATGAACGACAGTGAATAATTCGTAGTCTGAATATATATAAAAACAAGAGTTGGGCAATCACGGCCCCTGGAACACCGAGGTGGGTTATAGGTGCATAGGGAGTAAGCATCCTGTTGACCGGTCACACCCGCCGTACCCAGTAGTCTTGAATCAGTGTAACGGAACAGTCCGAGTCAATTTGTGTGTGAAAAAATGGCTTAAGCAGGTTATATGAAACAATGCAAAAAGCATTTTGATCAATGATAGGTCATTTGGTAAACCTAACTTGTAAAACGACTGAGATTTTACGAAAGCTGCTTTGAAACGTGAACTGTGTGAAACCCCTGCAAACAACTTGTTGTAAGTAGTTGCCTCGAATTCCAAAACTTTTATAACGAGAAAAGCCCTTGCGTATGAATTAAGTGAGAAGACATACACCGTATCGCACGGTAGATGAGATTATGTACCCAATATGGGAAGTTGAGATGGGAGAGCTGAAAATTGCGTCCTGTTTGTCATAAAAGTTGAGTAGTTAGTTTGCCGTATAGTATGTTGCAATAAATCCAGTAACGCAAGCAGACATGAAGAATCTGTGGTTCCTTTTTTTAGTTCGTTGGGATATATTGAATCGACATATAATGGAATCATTGTTATTGGAAGATAATACATGCGTACATATATGAATGGTTGATTAGGCCACGCGTAGAGATTTCTCTGTTCGTGTAGAAGCTTTTGAAGAATTCTGCCCATAGAATTATTAAAATAGGTCAGCTATAGAAGGAGCACAATTAGTGCCATGGAATTCAACGACTGTTTGGAATGGCCGAGATCCAAAATCAAGATATTTCCCATGAGGAACATCAGCCATTGCTTTAATATATCACTTCAGAGTATTGTGGTAGAAATCGGAGTGAGTTTAACAAAATAATTTTTTGAATGGCTTAATAAAATAGATCAGATATTAAGAGCATGCTTGGGTTTCTTATAGATAATATTTAAAAAGATAAACTATTATAAGTAACGTATCTGTTCTGAAAATGTACACGTACGACTTTTTCTATATAGTTGTTTTTCCTATTGTTATATCAATCTACATTCTCGATGCTTTATGGAAGAGATTGGGGAATGGGTAGTAAATCACAAATCTAATCTGCTTTTTTGTTCATAGCAAAATAGAAAATCCAATCGGTAGTAAGTATCTTTGAAATCGATAAGTTCTGTTTCGAAATTTTACATTTCAATTTTTCGATTCCAATGATCATTTTATGCACATATAGGGATATATATTGAATGATTTTCTATAGATAACAAAGCAGAAAATGGTGTCTTAGTGTAAATTTGTAACTCAGAAGACCAACATTTTAATCCACCAGTAACGTATCTGTTTGAAAGTGAATGTGACAAAAAAGGTGAAAATGCATTCAACACTGGTAAGTAAAGGATAAACTCTCTGAGAAATCAGCGCTCTTTGGCAAAACGCAACCAAGCGTACCATTGCACACATTTATAGCCTTTCGTGGAGAACAACTGTGACTTTTATGTTGGTTTCATGATCGACTTTTATTCATCAAGTGTTTGATTTTGACAGATACGTTACTTTTTAATTTTACCTATTGTATGCAAGAAATGCATTTCCTACTATATTACCTTTATTTACTTTTCTACTGAAATGATTACTTAGTGCATAAACTACACAAAAATGTGATTTTGATTGTCCTTGATAAAATAATTTTGTTGGCTTTGATTTCAACAGATACGTTACTTTTTCATAACAAACTTTTTTTCCGGCACATTTTTTGGGGAAACTTTGTTAATGAAGTGTTGGATATTATTTCATTTTCTTAATGCATTTGACATTCTTTTATTGTTTTTAACATTATTTAGGGCATATGAATTTTAAAGAGAATTATAAGTGTAAGAAGATCTCCGCTTTTCAAAATTAAACTTTTTTAAAATTAAACCTTTTATGCGAAGTTTCCTGAATAAATCCTTATTATGTAAAGCTTAATTGTCCAATCAATATTCTAATATTATTTCCTTATTTAAGGTAGAGAAAGTTTTATGCACTTAATTGTCTTCAAATACAAAATATTAGATGTTTTAGATAATAAAACTGGTAACGTATCTGTTGTTACCTGATTTATACCTACCTTGCTGCAAGCCGTATATATTTTTTTTCTTTGCACTAGTTCAAACCAGCCAAACTTTAATATTTCGAAGTTTACATACTAGTCGTCATATTAAAAATGTGAATATGTTGTTACTAAGACTTTATTTTTTCCCCACTTCCTCTCACGATTGGGGACAATTTACGGAGAATCCGCCCTAAATCAGGTTGACGTCATTCCTGAATATCGATGCGATTTTAAAATTGTGGAATTCCACAATTCTACTTTCAGTTCGAAAGGAAAGCAGTACTTAGTACAAGATGGCACAGAGGTTTGCTCCTGAAACTGGAAGTTCTGACGAAAGTGACCATTATGAACGTCCTCCCAGTGAACCACGAAAACATACTGAACCACAGGAGGACAGAAGTTCAAACTGGATAATGCGTACACCAGAACGTTATCCAGATATAACGCCAACTGACCACCACGCACCATCAAGCATCATTAGATCTGAATCTCTGGACAGGCCGCCCGATGCTCTCTTGCGTCGGCGCAGATATCAGTTTGTGAATAAGAGAGAATTAAGTGCTGATTTTCACACTGACAACGAGGCCCCTCCGATTGAAGATTATGATGAAGATCCGCTTGTGAATTTAAAGACAAGGAAAAATGCAGATGAGCACGATGGGTACCTTGTCAGAAATAGTGTTTTGGAACCAAGAGGTAAAACGTCACCAAAATCAAAGAACGTAGATAAATTACTAGTATATGAACATGAAGAAATACACCTACTGGAAGGCTATGTAGG
Organism: Ostrea lurida; assembly: GCA_903981925.1. Taxonomy (NCBI): domain Eukaryota; kingdom Metazoa; phylum Mollusca; class Bivalvia; order Ostreida; family Ostreidae; genus Ostrea; species Ostrea lurida. The sequence goes on from CAJDSM010034005.1 coordinate 7,634, forward strand.
GTAGGGTAGCTACATTCTACGGTATATATTATGCTAAACATCTTTTTTTTTTAAACTCATTATAAACTTGGCATCAATTTCACAATACTGATAGTGTTTCTCAATGTTTTGCAGATAGAAAGAAATCCATAATGATTTAAAAAAAAAAAAAAAAAAAGACCACTGTGGGTCTCGCTTCTCTCATGGCACGGGTTTTGAGAAAAGTGAGACGACGAAGCGTGGATTTCCAACAATATTAAAAATATATATGTATATTCGAATTTTTTTTAAATACTTACATGTACGTACACTGGAAAAAGAAATTTAATGCATATAGTATTTAAATGAAGCAAGTCCTTGGTATAAGTCGGATATAAAAAAAAATGTATTGAAAATTTCACATTATTTATTTCAGAGCGCTTTCGCCCTATGGCTCATTTGAAGAGCTATAGGGCGATTTTCAAGCGCTCTGGAATAAATAATGTGAAATCTTCAAATTCAATGTGTGTGTGTGTGTGTGATAGAAGCAAGTTTAATGATGAAGTAAAGTATACTCTTCAGAAAAGGGTAACGATAACTGATATCTTAGCATTTTACAAATACATTTGTATATTCTTAATTTTGAAGCGGAGACGGCGGATATTTCCAAATTCTTCGATCTAATGTTGTACAACAGGGCCAACATTGAAGAGTATAACGACATCAAACGACACATTAAGCTCAGCGTCCTTAGCAACACTTGCTCTGCTTTTGAAGATCTTCAGAATTTTTTTGAGTTTCTCCGATTTGAAGCAATTAGTATTACCAGTCTGATTCATTACAAACTTCAGTATCTTTTGCTGAAACTGTTCTTCGAAATAGGGGCGAAGTCGCAGACTGAAGAGGGATGTCGGTTGATTGAAAAGTCGTATAAAAACCTGATATCCGAAATTTCCTGTTCTAAAAACAATGCCATTCGACTGCCAATTCTATTCAATATTGGGTTACTGTATGTGTGCAGTTGTGTGACAAAGGCAAGATCAGAGGCAATGAAGGAGATTGCTAGATTAACATCTTCACTACCGAAAGGAAGCGTTGGAAAACTTGCCGGTATGGTGGAATGCTATACAAATTTTGTGGTTGGCTTGGAGAAGGGAAATGCATTGCGAACTCTGAGTGTAGAGGACTGGCAAACATCACTGACCCACGCAGAACAAATCAAACTGCTTCTCGGTAGCTATGATCGTCTTTCATTTCAAGAGAAAGTTATTCTACCGACGTATTTGACAGTGCTGGTAAGATTTTACGAGTCAAGTGTAAAATACGGTAAAAGTCTGTTTTAGATTACTAAATATTTGCACAAAATTTGCTTAATAATCGACTCTTAAAGAGGTAATAATTGTGGGAATAAAAATGAAATCGGATAAAAGAATTCTGTCCACAGGTCACAGGAATTACTCTGCATATTAATTACGTATTGATATGTATCGGGACGTCATTTGAGGCAGTTTGGGAAAAGCTCGACCATAATGATAAATTTGAGTTCCATGCAAATTTTGATATTGCATGCATGGTAAAAGAGGAAGAGGTATTGGCCTATTGTTCAAAATTACATTTAAAATCGGCGAAAAGTAATAGTTCTTACTTTCCTATAGAAAATAATCTCTGTGCCAAATATCAGGAAGCTGGCCTGTGTGGTTCCTGAGAAAAATGTTAAAGAAATTTGTCCATGTTAAAAATATTCTGAGTTGTGTTAATTAAACAGGAAGTTGACATGCGGCAGATTGGAAAGGTATTGTGGAGAAAGAAAAAAAACCCAACCAAACACTGAGCCTGAATTGTTGATTTCCCCCTCCCTAAAATGAATAACAATCTTAAACCTTTTAGGTTGTTCATTTCTAAAAGGATTTGTTTTTTTTCTTCAAATTGTTAAACGCTTATGATTAGTGAAGCACTGGCTAGTATCGCCAGTCTGGATCAAATTACACATATCATTGGAGATGCATTCAGTTGATATCATTCAGTGTGCTCCTCCATATGCTTCAAGGAATATATTGAAATCATTGGTAGACCTGTACATGGAAGTTAGATGATTCTTTTATCCATTCTAGTTGTTACATCATCATGACAAAAGGCATGCTGCTGAAAGTATTCTGTTTTACGCCGAAACAGTTGCCAACGGAAGCGAGTCAGATGACATTGAGGGCACTATGCTGAAGTCTTATCTGAATATGCTTATGGAGACCGTGCTTGAAAAAAGGGCGGAAGAAAGTAAGCTACAATAAATACACATAGGTTTACTGCACATATTGCAAATAAAAACGTACTAGTATTTCAAATGTTGAATCACGATTGAGAGATAGTTGTATTTCTCATACATTTCAGATAGCAAAAATCAGTAAACAAATTGATAGATAAATTAACTCTGCCAACGGAATACTTTTATTCAGATCGTGTGGAAAATAAGTGAAAGTTAAGATATACAGAGTTAACTATTGATTTCAGTTATTGTGTTAGATGTTCATTCGGAAGACAGTCTTTTGACGATTTTGGACCTATTCCAGTCCGAGGCACGAAGAAGATATGCATTCTTAGGGATAGGAAAGGACTTGCGTGAAAAATGTATTGATGTTGCATTCCTTGAAAGCACAATTCTAAGGTAAGAAATCAAGGTTAAATGCCAAACATACAAGCAAATGTTTCACAAAGCATTCTCGGCGGTGTCCACACAAATTTTAACTGGTAACAAGTTTTATTTTCTATAATCCTTGACAACAAGTAGATGTTGCAGAGGATTCAACAGTCTCGTTTAAAATCAGCGTTTCGTAATTTCTGTGGTCGCTATTACTATCTAAGTTTGTCAGTATGGCTTGCCATTGGGTCAAAAGCTGTTTGACGTGTTCGTATTAGTTGTCCAGCCGTTCATTATACCCTGATTTTGAATACAGATTCACAGGCACATGTTTCTGTAACTAAGATATGACGTCTGTATACTAATACATGTAATAACATGTGCTATTATTAGTATACAGTAGCAACTTCAGACGTACTGTGAAACTACATATGCCAGAAATGGTGTAAATCAAATGTGAATTCTAAAAACCTCTAAAGAACTAATGAATTTCAAATCCCAGAACCTTTCACATATCAACAATATCAAAACATATGACTTTTCAACACTTTACATGACCGTTCCGCACGATATATTAAAGCAAGGCTTTGTAACATTATAGACAGTTGCTTCTTTAACAAAAATGGAAAAAGGAAATTTTCTTATCTAGGGATCAGCCTTTCAAAAAATTATTTTGTTAAACTCCACTCTGAATCTTTACACAAGTACTCTGAAGTTGATATTAAAGCAATGCTGGAGTTCCTCATTGACAATATCTTTGTAGTTTTTGGCAATCAGGTCTTCCAACAGTTTGTTGGAATTCCAATGGGCATGAATTGTGCTTCTTTATCAGCTGACCTATTTAGGCAGAATTCATTCAAAAGCTTCTGAAAAGAAATCTCCTAGCGGTGGCCTTAATTGGGCAATACAAAAGGCGAAGTTAACATTATGTCAAACGTAATCATAATCCAAAAAACATAATAATACAAAATCGAGTGTAGGGCAACACGGACCTCCGACAAAAGCGAAGGTAGGATCAGGTGCCATGGAGGAGTAAGCATCCTCTGCTGACCGGTCACCACCGCCGTGAGCCCTTAGTCGAAATAAGTAAACGGGATTACCCATAGTCAAATCTTAGTAGAAAAACAACAGTCTAACAATTCGATATGTTGACGACGTTTTATCTATCATAATAATTATTTTCATTCATATGTCAATTCAATATATCCCAACGAAATAGAAATAAAGGACACACAGTCTTCCATGCCTGCTTCGTACTTGATATTTTATTGAACATTGGCATTAACGGCAAATTAACTACTCACTTTATGACAAACGGGACGATTTAGCTTCTCCATCGTCAACTTTCCATTTATGTAGCATTATCCATGATCACTGCATATGGTGTGTATGTCTGCAACTCAACTTATTCGATACGCAAAAGCTTGTTCTAGGTATTTGTTTTTGAATCGAGGCAGACTACTTACAAACAAGTTGTTGCAGGGGTTTCAACAGTCACGTTTAAAGGCAGCTTTTCGTAAATTCTATGGTCGTTATAACAATTGAGTTTACCAGTATAGCTTACCATTGCTCTCTGATGTGTTTCATAGCCATTGTTAAGCCGTTTTTCACACACTGATTTTACTACGGATTGTTCCGTTTACATGATCAAGACTATGGGCTCACAGCGGGTGTGACCGTTCAATAGGGGATGCTTACTCCTTGTATGCACCTGATCCCACCTCCGGTGTGTCCAGGGGTCCGTGTTTGCCCAACTCTTGTTTTTGTATTCTATTTTGGACTTATATATGAGATTGATCACTGTTCGTTATCTTTGCCTTTACATACAGAAATCATATCGTAGTCACCGAAACAAGTGCCTGTGTACAGATCTATTTTGGACTTATATATGAGATTGATCACTGAGCGGGTGTGACCTTTCGACAGGGGATGACTCTTAGGCACCTACCCCTGGTAGATCTAACTAGATCGCCCAACTCTTGATTTGTATTCCGTATAGGATATATGGGATTGTCTTCACCTTTTCTTGTGACACGTCATTTATACACTATGGACAGATTTGTGTTATTTAAAGTATGGGTCATTTCCATGCAATTACTTAATACTGGAATACAATATTGTCATCTTATTGCCCTGTGACCGTGACTAAAGAAGTATAACAATAGTTCAAGATCATAACATATGCCTATAATTGTAGATGAAAGTTTTTTCAATTTTTTTTAAGTCGTGTAAATCATGTACATGAACTTAGATGTTGCTGATAACATTTATGCCTGAGGACTCTGATGCATTAATTGTTGTATCTAATAGTTTTTTTTCTTTTCTGAATTTATTATAGATGCATTGAAGAAGACCTAAGAGTTCTCGACATTGATTTTCCGAAGCAAACAGCAACATTAGTGTATGACAATGCCACTTTCACCAAACCCTTTTGGAAGAGGTATCAGTGTTCCATTTTGGGAAAATATGGAACCTGCACAGTGTTAATCCCGTCTGTGGACTGTGCGGCTGAAGATCCATATGACGATTACAAAGAAAATGCAGATGAAAAAGAAACCAAGGAAACTCTCAATGAATTGGACATACTTCTTAGTATTCACTACAGGGGATCTCATAAAAACATAATTCACCTGATGATCCATCAATTGGTTCCGAGACCAGTTATGTTTATAACTGAGGGCAAGGGTGAAAATTTGTTGACTTACCTACTGAGGCACAATAAAAGGGGAAAAACGTTAAAAAGTGAAGTTTTACTCAACTTTTTCCTGGACTGCATACAAGCATTGCAGTTCTTGCACGACAAAGGAGTTGTTCACAGGGATATTATCGCGAAAAGCTTTGAGGTCCACACAACAACCAATGCAAAGAATCCGATATTGAAACTGAGCTCATTTAGAATCGCCACCTTTCTATGGGAAGAGGGTGAACAACCAAAAACAAATATAATAGGTAATATGGATAACGACAGTATACAATGCATTATATGTCTTGATATTGTATTAGAAAATGCCCAGGCGTTTACTGAACAATAAAAGTTTGCAATGTAAATGCAAAAAACGACTTTAATTCACGAAAGAGGTTGGCAAATAAATATTAGATTGCCAGTTTAAACTGCAAGATAAATGCATACTATTGATGGAAAATAACTAAGACAGCAATAATCAATGTCTTCATAGAGATTTTTAATGAAAGATAAATATGTAAAGTAAAAGTATTTCAGAAAGGAACGAATAGTTGGTTTTGAAATGTTTAAGGCTTTGATATAAATCATTTAATTCTTTAGATCCAAATTGTGACCAACTTCCAACACTAAGTTCAGCACCGGAAAGTCATCTGGAAGCTATATTTCATACCAAGTCAGATATTTGGCAACTAGGAGTGCTTGGCTTTGAAATTTATAATCATGGAGGGTGGCCATTTTTTAACGAGACAGACACGTCATTAGATCATGTCATGGTTCAAGTAAGTTTAATGTATAGCTAGTATATATAATATCTATGTTCTACCAAGAATCCATTGTTATTACTTACGAAAATATCAGCTACTAAGAAGGAAAAACTTATATGTATAAAATGGCGAAGTAACAAAGTATTAAACGTAATCATAGCCCCCCCCCCCCCCAAAAAAAAACCACACATACAAAATCGAGTGTTGGGCAACACGGACCTTCGACAAAAGCGAAGGCAGGATCAGGTGCCATGGAGGAGTAAGCATCCTCTGCTGACCGGTCACACCCGCCGTGAGCCCTTAGTCGAAATAAAGTAAACGGGATTACCCGTAGTCAAATCTAGTAGGAAAATGACAGTCTAACAAAGGATATGAAACAAATCAGTCAACATATGACTTAGTGATCATTTGTAATCACAAACAAGGTCATTATAGCGACCGTAGAATTTGCGAAATGATGATTTTAAACGAGATTCGTTATAACCCTGCAGCATCAAGTTTGTTCAAATCATGACCCCCCGGGTATACGATGGGGTCCCATTACGGGAATCAAAAACTTTACATATGATTATATAGGGAAAATCTTTTAAAATCGTCTTAAGAATCACTGGGCCAGAAAAGCTTCCTGATATCGTGAAGATAAAAATTTGTTCAAATCATGACCTCCAGGGGAATGTGGGCCACAATAAGGGATCGATATTTTTCATGCAAATATGTAGGAACATTCTTTTAAAATCTTCATTGAACCAGACGAGAGTGGATATTTACCTGAAAGATTCCTGATATGGAGTAAATTTAAGTTTGTTTAGATAATCCCCCGGAGGGTTGAGTGGGGCCACAATAGGGGATTAAAGTTGCTACTACTGCTCTTCTTCGTGAAGCAGTGCTCAGGTGAGCGGATGTGGCCCATGGGCCTCTTGTTTATACTGGGTGACGTGTCAGCAGGTATTGTATCGTTATTTCGTATATTCATGGAAGAACGTATATCGCGCGACACATTTCTTGCCATCAGCAGAGATACTTGTTCGATGATTAAATATAACTGCAAAGATAATGATCAGTGATCAATCTCGCAAGTCCCAAATAGAATACAAAACAAAACAAGACTATGAAGATGTTGTCAATGAGGAACTCCAGCATTGTTCTAGTATCAACTTCAGAATACTTCATACTTGTGCGTAGAATCAGAGTGGAATTTGACAGAGTAATATTTTGAATAACGGATCTTTCTTTTTCCCATTTTGCGAAGAAGCAATTGTCGTATATTATTGATTGATTTAAATATGTACGTTCCACTCGAGAAATATTTCACTCATTATGGGAGACGTCACCAATGTCGGTGAAGGGCTGCAAAATTTAGGTCTAGCTCGGCACTCAGGTTGAACGGGGAGGAATCTTTTTCGTGCCACACCTGCTGTGACACGGTGCCTCGGTTTTTTTCGGTCTCATCCGAAGGACCGCCATCAGTCGCCTCTTACGACATGCAAGGGGAATGCTGAGGACCTATTCTAACCCGGGTCCATTGGGTTTATAATGTAATGTAAAAACGTATACAGTAGTTTTTAAACTATCGTGAAGAATGGTCGTGTAAAAATTTTATGAACTGCTGGTTTGATTAAAGTTCTAGGATTTCAAATTCACAAGAAATATACCTCGTGTAAGCTATCCAAATCGTTAATCACTTCTGGATGGTAAGAACTATTGTTTTGATCTTTCTAATGCAGGATTTATTTTATCCATTCTGACAAGGTATTAAGTTCTTTTTCATATCTGGCCCATCGTCTGGCATAATCTTATGTTGAATTCATACTGGAGATGTTCCCTCGCCAATTAAATGACCGAGGTTCTCTGAATTTCACGAAATATTTGTTTATTTGCAAATTATTTACATTCCATTCGAGGATTTTTCTCCCATATTATGACATCACTAACTTTAATTTAGGTCAAGTGCTATAAATTTTAACACCGTTATCTAAAATCAGTGTGCAAGCATATTGGTTCCAGAATGTAAAAGCAAAGATAGCAAACAGTGATCAATCTAGTAAGTCCCAAACAGAATACAAAATAAGAGTTGGGCAAACACCAGAGGTAGGGTCATGTGCCTAGGAAGAGTAAGCATCCACTGTCGACCGGTTTCATCCGCCGTGAGCCCAGTCTTGATCAGGTAAACGGAGCAATCCGTAGTCAAATCAGTGCATGAAAAATGGCTTAATGGTATCATCTACTGAATCAATTACATTAATTAAAGATATGTTGTAGGTGACTATAAACAAACGGAAACCAACCCAAACAAAACAAATGCCAGACCAAGTCAACAAAATACTTCTAGACGCCTTAGAGAATGATCCGAATGACAGACTTGATCTCAACAGCATCGAAGAACGTATTATCGACTTTTTGCAGGAAGTTTCTAAACTCAGAGCTCAGCCTTACAGTAAGTTTCCATGGAGACATTTTAGCTAAAAGAACAAACAATTGAACATTACAGATTTTTTATGAGAGAAAGTATCATAGGGCCATATTGTTTTCGGTCTATCGAAATTATCATCTACCTCTTTACAGGTGTGATTGTCTGTAAATCTGCTACTTTTATTAATTATATTTGAACCAATTGATACCAAAACTAAACGTTCTGGGCTAATGTATTCAGTCAAGCTATTCATAAAAATCTAGGTCAAATTGTCAGAATTTTACCTGACCAAAATTGGAGACAGGGCGGTGTTTTGTTGTTAATTCTTGCGTATTGTTTTTAACATCAATATTAGAAATATACAATCAAATGCAAGACGTATGGGGGTCAAAGAATATACCAGCTATGAGTAGTCTACAAAGTAAGGATCCTGAACACATTGAGAGGGTAATTATAAAATCAGTACTTACAATGTACCATTGGGTATGAAATATAGCATAATTCGAGTTTTATGTTTTGAAAAAAAAATTAATAAGTTTTTTTTTTCCCATTTTTAGGGTACTCCCAAAGAACTGATTGAATTCAGAAAGGCTAAAGAAGGTTCGTCATTCTTATGCCATTACAAAATTGAAAGCAGTAATTATATTTTTTCATCGAGATTTGAAGGCGACAACCAAATTAAAAACGTTTAGCTTTCGTTAAAAGTTTGCAAATCTGTAATTTGTTGATACCTTGATAAACAAAATGATTTATAATGTCAATGCTCATAATTCAGTTGCTACACCATGCACGTCATTCACTGTTTAAAATACACATGCCTGCNTGCTCATAATTCAGTTGCTACACCATGCACGCCATTCACTGTTTAAAATGCACATGCCTGCAGCATACTCCTAAAATTTGTTGGGTTGGAATTTGACATCCTAGCAGCAGCGTAGTAAAATGTAATACACAGCGTGTTAGTCTATGTCTTTAAAATATTTTGACTATGGATTACAGAGCAGGTGGATATACTTGGAGCACTTTTTTCCTGGAACAAAGATTCATTTATACAATTTTACATGAAAACGAAATTACAAATCATGCAATAAAGATCTGGCACCCTTGTTATCCCAGTTATGGTTTGCAAATACGGTATTCATGCTTTTATGTCGTTATAGGTCCTTATACAATGTATGACAATTACCAGGATATATGTAATCAACAAAACAGAAGACTAGTCGTTGTTACACCAGACGACATTGAAAGCGAATTCAAAGTGGAGAGGGTCCTCAATGTGCAGGTACTGGTAAAGGGGAAAATAACTAAAAATAGATATTTCATACATGATAGTCTTCTTCATATCATTATGACACAAAGTTTCTACTTTAAGAGGGGAACACTCGAGGTCTCAGAGCAGTTGTGCCCAGGGAGGAAAGACGAATTATCTTTCTTGAATAAGGAGGCTTTGTGCATTGTTTCAGACATGTGGCCTCCAAAGGTTGGATTACCGGAGGGAATTCCGACAATGGTAAGACAATATCCCTGTGTAAAACTAGAGATACATATAGGGTCTCCCATGGTTTGTGGTTTGATATGATGATTATCCAACGAGTTGTGTGTTTTCTGTCCCCGATCA
>CAJDSM010034008.1:0-11388 GCA_903981925.1 Ostrea lurida
TGTCAAGGTGTAAATAATATATACGATTTAACCAGAAAATATTATTTCTTCGAAAAATTCAACATGCTCTATACATAAGAGACCACATTTGTAGTCCATTAAATGTTATCTAGATTCAAATGTACTTTTGACAAAGTTGGATGTGATATTCGCATCAGTCACATCTAGTAAATATATTCTGAGATATTTCCAGGTTAGTTATGCTTACAATAAGTACTAGCTGACCTCACCAATAAGTGTTGGTTGAGCTAGTGATAGAGGGATTGCACTTTCAAATGTAGGCGGATACATTATAGAAGTTTAAATTTAAGTATCATATATGTGTGTACAATTGTTTGCGGAGATATATTATGGCGCAAGAAAATTCCTCATCATTTTCCTTTTCATACAAAGGACACCACTTCTTTCGTGCCATTCAACTCGAGAAAAAGCACACTGAGCGCATAGTAAAAATAAGCTGATTGCATATAGCAGATATGTACATCATTGTTAATTATTTTATGGACTTCCAGTGGGTTATATATATTTGAGAAATCAAGTATTTTTTTTCGTCTCAAAATATTTCATGAATCCCAGCCTGTGGGATGCTTGTAGCAACGAACTGAGAGACATTATTGACGCCAGGTCTGAAGAAGGAATTAAGCAAAAAGTCTTTTTTACATATTTACTGAATGTTAACTCATAGAACATAAAAGATGAAAAATCCCTATTTTTTGAAAAGATTCCCTTGCACTACTCATTACAAGAGCGCAACTCGGTGAGTGAGACAGACAAGGCTTTCCGTGACATAAAATTAATATTGTAGTGATTGTTTATTATGAGGCGGACAGAATTCTAAAAAGAATGATCCGTATGTTGGGCATATTTCATATAATCATAGATGTATTGGGCTCGCTCCCCAGCTCTTTCGGGAATTGTGTTGGGCAGAGACACAACTCTAATACTGCATATAACGATTTATAACTATGCATCTTAATTATATAGCCGAACCCAACTTCTTTTAAATATATATTGATTCAAGGTTAGGGAGAGACCCATGACGTCATGCGATGTTTGCAGTGAGATAGTTATAGGTGTATTCTTGTGCGCAAAAGACCTTTTCATTACAAACTCGTGAACCTTGTGACCCTATTTACCATTAATTTTTGAAAGCCTTACTTTCTTAGAAAATTTTATATAGCATCAAATCTTTAAATGTTATAACGCAAGTCTTAACTCTGCCTGTTCAATTCAAGTCCACTGTGAATAAATTTTCTTAGACCATTGTGTTATATGCGTATTTTATTTTCACACAATGATCACCTAGCCCGATATTTTCTATCCACTGTTATGAAGATACATATCACGTTTTTGGAATTGATGAGTGTATTTTTTTGTTCCTGCATCACTATACTACCCTTTTTTTAGACTTCAGTTTCGTACTAATTTGACGCTGACACAACGAGTTTAAAAAAACCCTCCTTATTAAATAACTGTACTAGTTTTATTCTGATCTTTGTTGATTTCGGGTCATCTAAACTATTAACGAAGTTGATGGGACCGTGGGCTCCAGCAGAGGATGCTTACTATTCTAATCCAACCGTGGGCACCTGTAATCCCGACTACTGTCTAATCGGATTTTCTGTTTGTACCAAGAAAGGTACCAATAGTTGCGTATCGCGTTAGCACGTTTCTTTAACCTACACCTGCGGATTATATTCGCTCTGAGAATAATGAGGTAAATATTTATTCATCGTTGGAGAGACCTCGTGAATGCTTTCCTGCTTATCCGCATAATATATATACTGTAATCTATTATGACTTGAACTATCACTTCCCATGTGTTGATGTTTTTTAAAATACACCACTAAGAGAACAGTAGCTTTTCTCTTGATTACATGAGACGAATTAAGATTTGAAGATCTGTATGGTATGAGATAATATTGGTAGCCAACTCAGGCTCCTACTCCCTCTCTTGTCTCTGAAAGTACGTGCTCGGTTGGGACGATCTTTAATACATTCATCAGCAATCTTAAATCATAAATAAGGGATGAAGAAAAATCTTATCTAAAAAAATATATCAGTGGATGCAATTTACATTTATTGCAATTTCATTTGTAAATAATATCGCCTTATTTATATTCTGCCGTTTATGAAAAAATTTTCATCTCTGATACGCAGGGCTCTATATTAATATGATAAGATAATATAAATCTTATTATTTTTTTCGGTGATATGCAGGTGTTTCACCGATGATTTTTAGACGTTATTATAACTTTTCTTCAATACGCTTCAGCATATTGATATTTACTGCTTAATAATTCTGGTATTACCTGCATCATCCCTTGTAAAAATAAATATAAGATCATTTCTTATTTTAAATAGACCTTTCCATCGTTTTTCAAGTTTTGTTGACCTTATGTATCCATTGGTATCCATTGATCTCTTACTTTTTTTGAAAAATATTCTCAAATACAACTTTAACCTTGTATTATTCATAAGATGTTACCTTAGCTGCGTAATTCTATTATTTTAAAATAAATTTTAATTTTTACTTGTTACATAAGCTAATTTGATTGGCTGAAACACAATTTTGTTAGTAACATCAATTTATTTTGTTATAATCTTTAACTTGTCTCTTTGTGGATATCCTATGAATGATCGTCACAATTGTGATTTGCGTTATTGTTTCTAACTTTTTGTTGCTACGGAAAATTCGTCTCGCCTCTCATTTCAAATTCTCTTATTTATTCTCGCAAGTTGTTCATTACACATTGTTAATACATTTTTTTAAATTAATATTTATTAAGAATAAAGCTTATTTGACCACTTAGGTTATACGTGTTTTATAATCTATAACTTTGGTTGCATTTTTTTCGCTTTTATAAGTCCTTTGCGAAAACCTCTTAATTTTCATATTTTAAATAATTTGATATGTATATTCCTTGGCAGGTACCAAAGGCCTTTACTAGTAACCTTTGACCTGGTTCTCTTTAGTTTTTTATATATTGCCATTTTTTGTCCAATCGAAGATGGTTGGCTTTCATAACATGTATTTAAGCACATGTCATTCATGTGGTGAACATACCTTCCATGTTCCAATTTGTTTGACTTTGAGTTTGAACTTGTAAATTTTAATTTTAGGATTGTAATGAAAATGATAAATGATCCGTTGTAATAAACCTCTCCTTATCTCTTTTTTTCCAGTTAATTTTGGGCTGCTCAAATAGTTTCAACTTTAATGTATTTTGCAGTTTTCCAACGTGAATCCACATGCATTCTGTATCTATCAAACAAACAATTATTTTATTTTATATAAATTGTTGAAATTAAATCTTTTTTTTTATTTATTAATTATAAAACTTATCCTTTGTTGTATCAGGTATGTATGGATTACAAGGGATCATAAGTTGATAGGATAGTGTCTGCTTCCTAGTCCGGTCTTCCTCACCGGGGGTCCTGATTTGCTTGGTTGCATCTAGTGGCGCCCATTAATGTTGTGTTATTCTGTCGTCCAAAAGAATATGTTTCTCACTATAATTCAAGCCTTACACCATTCTTCTTCTTCAGGTAAAATTTGTTTTGTTCAATATTGTATAGTGTCATATAATTTCTTGTTTAAAATGTTCCATGTTGACTAGTTTTATTGACTAAAGTGTATTACTGATTATCGAATCACGTGATCTAATCACAATTATAATCCTCGTTGAAAGAATTGTAGAATACTTTGGTAAGAGGTGGGTGGTTTTAACATTAGACCCCTAACACACCAGAGGTGTTGTATTATGGTTTTGCCTGGGAGGATAAGCATTCTGTTTGATCTTTGTTACATCCAATGTTTAATTTATTTCTTTGATATCGACTAATCCATAGTCAAAATCAGCTGGAGAGTGATATATGGTACCAAATTCTGTTATTATAATTAACATTTCTAGACATGACAGCATTGACCTTACTATGACGTTTACCTCAATTGACCGTTATGAAATTTGCATAAATGCATACTTCAATCATAGGTATATTTTAAACTCCCTGCCAAATAGCAACTTATTCGTCATTGCTTGCTTTCTCTTTCTTTATATAGATCTTACTCTTTGCATATTCATATCCCCAACCTCCTCCCCCCCCCCCTCTAAATAATATAAAAAACACCTCTGAAAATCATTTTTTAGAAATTGAATTAATATTGCATGTTATTAAATTGCTTTCACAGGCCTCTGAATTTGTGATAATTAAGGTAAAATATGTTGTAGGAAGGTGATTGAAGTGACATAAAGTTTGCTTTGGAATTGATTATCCTTTTTTGATTATTATCATAGTGAAATGTGTTTTTGAATAATATTTTTGCCTCTGTAGATTAGTTTTTCAAAATTTCTTTTTAGAATAATGACCTTTATGTTAAAAATCTCTCAATATAATTTTCTCTGGCAATAATATACATAAATAAAGCATTTAAGGACATTATGGAGATGATGAAAATTTGTATTTACTTATTGTGTGTTGAAATATAAAGTATAAAAAACAAAAATGTGCTTAACATGTTATTGATATTCGTGTATTATTGGAATGCAATACATTTTATCAGGGCTGGTCTGTTTAGGTAGATCTCTAAATAAATTAATATATGGCCTGACTTCCTTTCGGAAACATGATGAAAAATATCACTATCATTATCTTGCCAGATCATTCTCTAAATTTTAATGGCCTTATGCTGAAGTAGCTCAGTAAAGTTAGCACGTTGCTTCTGAATCTGCAGGCTGAGTTCGATTCCTGTGGTTTTAAATTTTTTTTCAATTTTGATTCTTACTTATAAACGCATTTTTTATGAAATGAGGAATTTGAATCTTTTTATTTCAAAATATTGTTTTAACATATCCTCTATTTTTCCACCCCAATGTCAATTTTTAGGTAGCATTCCTACCTTTATGTGTGCGCTATACATAATTTTAATTGTAAAGTTGAATATTATTACACCATTTGAGCAAAGGTGTTACTTATCAGCACATCAAGAACCCTCATAAAAGTTTGTGTCCTTTTATAAGATGCTGATGTCTCGCGATTATTTCAGCAATATCATGAACTTCCTGGAAATTATTGGTTGTATATAGTATAAATTTCCATTGTAGAATATATTGGCAAATTTAGGGGCATGCTGTTAAGGGTTATTTTCCTGTACAAATTTATCAGCTAACAATTGGTAGATAAGATAATAATGATGTATGTAAATATTTTAAATGGATATCGAACTTGTTTATCTTTAAATTCGTTAGATCAGATTGCTGAAGTTCTAAGGGTTGCTGCAAGTAATTTGAAATCATACTGGTGCATGTAATCCATATTTGCACTTATTGTTAATGCATTTTCAAGATTCATTAAATTCATATATGCACTCTTTTTATAATCATTCTCCTAGAATCAGTTGCTCTTTTACTCAGACCAACATAATGCTCTATTCTCTGGGTTGGTGGTTCATGAAACTGCATCAACATGTTTTATAGCCTCTTATTTAGAATACCAAGAACACCTTAGTGCAGGGTTTTTACAACTAGAAAGTTACTAAAATGCAGAGTAATTTAGATATTGATAAAAAAAAAATTTAAAATAAATATGATATAAAAATCTAGATAATTAACTATATAAGATGGAAATTACTGTGAATCTATCATCGTTCGTGGGTTGGATCCAATGTTCGTGAATTGGGGGTCACTTTACTCTCACTGAATTTACTCCCCATCGAGATCTTCTTTTTTTTTTTATTTACTTCCTTAATCTTAAATATTAGCTGTTTGCTATTTCTTCATATTAACCAGAAAATTACTCTCCCTACGACGAGTAAATTTTGGTTTACCCCACGATAAATTGCCCCCACGATTTAAAAATGATCACTAGGAGTTCTCAGATAATTCATAAATTAACTAACTTTTAGAAGCATTGATTTTTTTCTATTAAGCGTAATTTTTTTTTTTTACAGGTTACACTTACAGCTTACTCCTGCTCTTTAGTAAGTATGTGACTTTTTCCTCCCCGTTTATGTTATTTACTAACTTATCAGTTAAAAACCTCTCAGTGCTAAAACTTGTTTTCAAATTCATCAAGGAGCTATTGCTAATTTTTTTTTATTAAACTCTAACCCATGTGCAAAAATTTTAAAAGATATCACTTTATTTTTTCTTAAGTCTTTCTCATCTTCATATATGAAAGGTTAAGGACCTCGGCCCTTCCATACACTACTAAAATTTGTTTTAGCACTGAAGAATAATTAAATCACATAAGGTTAATAATATTAAGGTATCTAACTAAGTTATTATTATTATGGTAACCCCATTTCATCCCCCAGAAAAATGTTTCAAAGGATATTAAGCATTGATATATAATAGAAAAATCTACCATTTGGACTTTGATATGAAAACCTAATAACTATGCAATAAGATTTCAGTAACTTATATTTATATATACTACTGGATCATGTTACTAAAATATTTGATTAACTTGATTAAGAATTTTTAATACTTCCTACAATTATTCTGATTATTCACTTTAATCTTAGGGGCTAGATATACTTTATTGCCTTGAAATATTTTACAATCTTGGTGGCAGTGTTATAAACTGTAAAAAATCAAATGTATGTATCATCAGATATTATCTATTATATATTGTTTTATTCGTGGGGTTTTAAAAATCGTCATTTTGACTCTTAACGAATTCTGTTGCATTTATTTTGAGATTTATTAAATCATTTATATATATTTATTCATTTTTCAGTGCAAAATTCGTTGTTTAATTTATTTTTCGTTGTTTTTATTTTACCCATGAAAATAAACGTAAATTTAATCCTCCACAGAAAAATTCATCGACTTTTACTTCTATTTTTATATTGTCAATATTAAGTCCTTGTTACGTGTATATTTAACTTTATACTATGAGCTAAATGGCAGATGAGACAGTGTTTTTCTTTTATTTTTTTTCGCCATCGTAAAGTTCCTGTAAGTTTATCTTGTGGATGGTTGATCATTCGGTGTTTTGTTTATAGCGTGAGTGACTACTACTATTATCAATTTATCAGCCGTAATTGATGATTATAACACCATTTGTAACATTGTCTTTGATGGTTTTGTGATAAACCAAAAAGTGGGCATGTATGGCTCGAATATTTATACCCCGCATAACAAGTGGGTGTGTATTAGGAACACTCTGTCTCGTCTCGTCTTTCCGTTCTGTTTTGTCTGTCTGTCCGTTGTCTGTTCATTCGTGTCTCGTGGCCATTATACTTTTTGTTCTAGTAGGCATACCTATATTTTGGCATATGTGTGTTATTCACTATGTGACGTAGTTGCGCATATATTTGATACCTCTTGTTTATGATCTTACTTTGACCTCAAGATATAAATAATATCAGTTTTATTTAAACATAATCGTGTCTCTGCCATAACTTTTTTGTCTTTTGAGGTAGGTATACTCATATTTGCTATATGGGTATTCCATATGAGGACGATGTTGCGTATATTGATGGACTCTCTAGTTAGAACCTGACCTTTGATCCTTCAGATAAATAATTATCAGTTTTTTATACAATAAATCATTTTTCGCTCATTAACTTCTTTGTTCTTTGTTATAGTCATCCTTATTTTTGAGCACATTTATTGCATATCATGCCTTGTTCATGTCTCTGTTTGTTTTGCTGCTGCTGTTGGCTGTTGTTTAATTCGAACCTCAGCCGATAACCGTTCTTTTGTTCTTTACTTATGTCATTACTCATACCCGCAACTTATTATTCTTGACATTTGATTTACACGATAGAAACAGAACCTACAGGCACTGATTTAGTATAGATTCACGCACTCGATTATCATAGGATATCACGCACTGAACCGAGAGATAAACGCAAAAAATTCCTGATATAACGAAAAACTTATAATACATTTCACCGATAACCTGATAACGCATAAACCCGATATACGACTTCTACGGATAAACGGAAATACTTGGATAGAAATATGTTGAAATTTAGGAAGCAATTTAGTACGTGAAATTTATTTTTGTTATTACTACACTAAAATTTGCACATTCTTTTATGGTTAAAATTAACATTCAAGGTTTCTAATATTCCTTATATCATAACAACGTATTCTATATTGAATAAGAATGCATGACATGTATTGTTGTTTTATACTTAATGTATTGATACATTTTTCTGTAATATCATACAAGATTCAAATTTTTTCTTAATATCAACTGCGAATTTTATTAATATGAGCATTTGATCAACCAGATCTCAAGACAAATAAATACATTTGAAGCTTTACCACTCCTGTAGAATAAAAATAGCGTATGGTTGATTTCGCTCCATCTTACACATGTTATGTTATATACTATATTAACCATTAGGCAAACATAAATTTTCAGCGTTGATGAAATGTCATTTTATTAATTTTTTACGTCATATCTGGCATTTTATTCTGCCAATTACTAAACGATAGCTCGCGCCATCTAGCATAATTCTTGGAGCTGTGATTTTTATATTTAAGTCATTATATAAGTATTTAACTTCAGGACAAACCTACAGACGTATTTCGGAAGTGAGTGAAAACTGATACACTAGTTGTTTAAAAATTTAGGTATATTCCTGTATATGTTAATTTCCGTTATTGTCGTTAATATATAGGTGGGTAATCGGGTGGTTTTGTTATTAAGCCCTATAACTTTTGTAACTGTTTCATAATTTATCAACACTATGATCAACTTCCTCTCTTAATCTATTACCCCTCCTTTTATTTTTACATAATTCTCATCTCATATTATCCTGTGTTTCCCCCCTTTCCTCTCGGATTTTCTTATTGGGTAAATATTCCAATGCGAACCATAAGGGGGGTGGTTGTTGTCGATCTTGTCTATTTTTGATTGATGGATACTCTTAATTACTAGTTGGATGTTGGGCCCCCTTTTAATATAATTCTAGTGATATAACGTCGTCCGGTTATAACGTTTACAGCGTGTTTTCAGAAGTTCTTCTTTTTCTAGTGTTTAGTCCATCTGTAATGTATAAGTAAATTATGTACATTGATGTGACAAATTTTTACTAAGGCTTGTTAAATTATTCTAAGAAATATAATTTCGCTGGGTATGTTAAATTAAAAATAAGTTAATATTTTGTTCTGTGGTCGAGAGTGTTTGTTAGGAAATCACCGCCTTTCAACTTTGTTTAAATTTTACATGTAATTTTCGCTGCACGTTCGCTTATCTTTATACGTATAATATCCGCATCTATGAGTTAATACTGTAATTCTAATATTTCATTAAGGAAAAAATATTCATAAATTGGTTAATTCTGATAACAAAACAAATTGTACAAATGATACTATATAGCGCTTTTATAAAAAATAAATTGAATTATTCAAAAACCGCATATAGACCTATGTAAAAATTCAATATTTTTACTATGCGGCACATTGTGTACATGTATGTTACCAAATAAGAAACACGATAGTTACAGCACAAAGTCGCGCCTAAATATGATCCTTACCTCCTCCTGATATTTTGGAAATAATAATCTTCTCCTAATAAATTTAATTCGCTATAAGTTGAATTTCTAAGTCGCTTGTGCGAATGTTTGTCTATCGAAAAAACACGGGTTAATACACTTATGAATCCTGATTATTTACATAGGACGCGCACAAGTTCATGCGTATAGTTGGTACATATCAGGTATATTTACAGCTTGCAATGTTAGGAATACTAAGCCCGAAATTAATTGGGGTATAATTTTAAAATATCCTTGTAACATCGTATACAAAAGATGTAATTACTGGAGGAGTTGATGTCTTCAAATTGTTAAATTTCCTATTTCGCACTAGACTTAATTAACAAAATATAATTTAATCATTGTTTTCTAGATCAGCCAAACTGTCCATCTCAGACTTGTGGTTTTATTTACTGTGACCCGATTTGTTTTTGTATCACCACGCCAACCTCTTAGTCTTTAATAATGAATATTTGTCTGATTAGTATTTTCACCACTCTTACAGACTAAATTTATTATTATTGCATTCCTATTAATAGCAGCTTTTATTGTTTTGTCTTTCTCCGATTCCTATAAAAAGCTTCTTATGACAAACGTAAGAAGCTTCGCTGAAGTATCGTACTTTTTCCTTAGATTTAAATATGATCCCATAGTTTTCGGAGATACCTATTACATAAACTCTGTAAAAACCTGATACACGCAAAACACATACATGATTAACTCTATTAACGCAAAACACGATAGAAATAATGGTAAAACTTGATACAATTACGATAGGATACACGCATCGATTTTACGTAGATATCACGCTCCGATACGATTAGTTTACTACGTCACTGTACTTATAAACATCGATAGAAATGTCTAAGAATAAGTTGCGGGTATTGTATCCATTATCTATCATATGGATGTATTTTCCAATATGATGAGTGATGTGTATTGAATAATTTCTAGACCATATTACCTTTTGATCATATTAAACCTTGACTATTCACCTCATAGGTCAAATGGTATAAGTTTTTTTTAACATGGATTTGTGTTATTCACTCATGAAAGATGTATCATTTACATTTTCATACCTGTTAACCTTTGATCTCAAGGTCAATATTTATAGGTTTTTTAAATACATTGATTTTGCCCAGGATTATTTTCTCTGTTCAATCTTTCATTGACTCAAGTAGCGTAAAGATTATGTGGTTGCGGGGGTATCCTTTTGTGAGTAGTTTTACTCACAGTATTTCTAGTTTTACAAGTATTATTTTTCATTTTGGCGTTAAAAATTATAAGACGAGTAAATACAAGATTTAATATAGATATTTTTAACTAATTTAAGTGTAATTTCAAAAATTGAGCACTTTTAAAAAAAAAAAAAAAAGATATAAAATCACCAGATTTGTTTACTACATGAATTTAATATTTTTCAATCCAGTGTTTTGAAGTATCATACATATAACGATAAGAAACTTTAAAAACACCGTATTACACTGTGACAGCCAAGAAGTTTCTCGAGAGCCCACACTTCTGTCACTTGTTTGCCAATTGTATCAAGGTGTTTGTGCTGTTTTGTTGTAAAAAATAGAAAAAAAAATTATGCGGATATTTTGTACTTGTGGGCAAACATTGTATTTGGACAATATTATTATTGGATTTATTACAAATAGAAGCGGCAGATCCAAAAAACTAGGTTACGGCATGGCCTCAATTATATACCTTGTCATTGTATTAACAAGCACAACTTAACATACTACATGGTTTTAGTTTGTCAAATTCATCAATAGTGGTAGTGTGAACACAATCTTTATCATTTGATATGGCAACAGACTTCTTTATCATTTGCATATGACAGTAGGCTTCTTTATCATTTATTATTATGCTTCCTGTTAGCTTCTCCC
>CAJDSM010034011.1:3281-18183 GCA_903981925.1 Ostrea lurida
AATATAAACACCATAAGCAGGTGATAGTGGTATATTACTACATAGAAGGGAGAAGTTGACGTTGCAAAGTTAAAGTCATCACACTCATCTCATATAATGTAGTTGTCAGTCTGCCATTAGTCAATTTTAAGTAAAATATTCAAAGAAGAAGCAGATAGTCAGATTCGTGATGTTTCTTTATATCAATTCGTCGGATAGATAAATGGCATAATGTGAAAATTATGATTGTTAATGATAGCACATCACCTATATACCTATATGTAAGTGAAAGGACAAGGCAAGTTTTTGTTGTTTTATCCCGTAACAGTTCTGTACAAATTCTGCTCCATATGGATATATATACTATCGCCCAATTAAGGGGGCACACTAAAAGCGGCCATAGGATACTCAGCTAATTGTTGGAAGAACTTTGGTCTCCAAGACTACATTAAATACTTATTATCTATAAGAAATCCAAGCATGCTCTTAATATCACGTCATGAGTACTTTGTGTGGGCAATCAGCAAGTGTTTCTAAACAAATATGGGTCTTGTTTCCAACGCGTAGAATCGCATCTTTTCGCGGTGCCGTGTTTTGTTTAAAAAAGCAATTATCTATAATTGTAAAAAGCTGCCATTTTAATTTTATCCGTGATAATCGTTGTATAATGTGGAGAGAAATCATATGTTTGATGCAGTTCACTTTTAGAATAAATTCTCGTGATTGGTAGGTTATCCAAAAGCTCTTTATGAGTTTTTAAGAATCATACTCTGACTTGACCCCACTTCTGGAATATGTTAGGGAACCAGTATCTCTGAAGAGAACATCTTTAATAGATGTTAGTAGTCTTAGTTAAACGTAAAAATGAGGCTTGGTAAGCACTTACTGGACCAGCCGATGTATTCTTTGGTTTGTAAAGGGTTTTTATGCAAGTTTAGGAACTCCAATAAAAGGTATGGTATCAAAATTTGATTCCGATTCATTCGGAATATTAAAGTATCTAAAACAGAAAGGTGATTTTGAAGAATTTCTCTTTTGTGAAATTGCTTTTGAGTAGGATTACCAGATGTTGGAGTAAATCTAGTTCTTAAATGTGAGTCCATGTAAATCATTTTATACACAACTCTTGTTTCTTAAAACAGATGCGATAATGTACACTTTTCCCCGGTCAAATAGGTGAATACGGATTTTATAATAATTTCGATAGTTCTTGATCCATTCAGACAAGTGTCAACCCTCTCCCTCAGATTTTGTCCAAGTGCCTGGCGATTCCTTCCACAGAATTCATTGATACGTCGTGAAATTTATCGCCATTAAATGAGCGAAGTTCTCGATTTAAGGACTTTTCAGATCTAAGGGATTAGATAACGTGTGCATGCAGACACCTGATCATGGACAAATTTTTTTTTGTTATATCTTGCAGAAAATATTACATTTGAAAGGGGGATTTATGCATTTAACTACTCGGATCCAAATGGACGTCCCTGATGCCTAAGTCGTTTAGAGGCTCTACTAAAGCCTAATCAATATCAGGCAACATCTTTGAATGTATTTGTTTAATTTGCTGTTAGAATATTGATTCTAGGTTGTTGCAAGCGTGGCATAATTCCTAGGTATCCGCTACTATATCAAGGCAATGTGTGGTGTATGTTGAGAGCGAGAGAGAGAGACGGAGAGAAGATGAGGAGAGAGAGAGAGAGAGAGAGAGAGAGAGACGGAGAGAGAGAGAGAGAGTAGAGAGGAGATGAGCACTACTTACCTTGCTGTGTCTGCGTACGAACTGCGTTCATTCACAAGCTAGCCCATAAGAGGGAGGATCGATAGGAATATTGTAACTATTGACTCCTGAGGGAACAATGTCGAACTAAAGACTTGTGTTTTAGAAATTATAAATCTTAATTTGCGGAAGAACAATAAAAAGAATGGATTTGGCAAGGCTCTAACCAGGGCCAATATTCGGTACTAATCAAATGAAATTCAAAGGCAAGTCCACATCAACGTTCTGACTTGGTAATGCAGGGATCTTTGACTATGCCCATGGTTTGAGTAGATTAAGACACCCACGATAGCAGTGGAGCATCCCAGAAATGGACAATGGGGGTGGGGTGCGTTGCGACCTTATTACCGTACCTTTTTCCGTCCCAAAAGGCGGTGGGGGAGTGGAGAATCCCAACAGGAACAAAATGAAGTCAGTGTGATATAGTCTACATTCATTCTTAATTGGGTTCTGCAGGAACACACCCGTTAAAACAGGTATCATGTTAGCTAAAAAAATTATAAACCTGTTTAAACTAAACCTGATATCGCCAATATTCCGGAGAATTGTATGGATAACACGGAAAATCATCTATTACTCCGCGTGAAACATCATTGTGACTCTCGGGAGTTATATTATTGTGATTAATTAGCCAAAATGGAAAACAGAGGGTAACTTGACGGACTTTACGGCACCCCATGACACAACGTCATGTACACAGGATTGACTAGTAAGAGTCGTCACTTATTGAATTTGAGACCTAAACGTCAGTTTATCATGAATTGCTT
The DNA here is from genome assembly GCA_903981925.1 of Ostrea lurida. Classification (NCBI taxonomy): domain Eukaryota; kingdom Metazoa; phylum Mollusca; class Bivalvia; order Ostreida; family Ostreidae; genus Ostrea; species Ostrea lurida. The sequence continues at coordinate 5,805 of CAJDSM010034011.1, forward strand.
TGAAGGGTTTAATCAATTTTTAGAGTGTGTAAGCGCCACGAGGGAGTTTCTTAAAAGACAAATTTTCATTGAATAATTCATTTCAGAAGTCCGTTTAACCTGCGTTTTCGAGAGATAGTCATCTCATCTGAGGGCATTAACAAATGCAATGTAACTGCTGTCCACTCCATTATGATAGCATAACAACAGTGCGGCCACCAGAAGACTAGTATTAGAACGTACATTTCAATTGTATCTCAATCCCTCTCCACCGGGTCGGAGGACCCATATGTCAATAATAGGAACATTCTTACACCAGTAAAGGATCGTCTGAAAGCTGCGCTTATATTTGAAACTGACACCAAAACCCCTAGTGACAAGGCATAGGGTACTGAGCAGCCGGAATGAACAGTCTAGTAAGGGAACCTGGGGGGACTTCCTGATCTCCCCGGGCCGGCCTAAAACGCCCCAATTGGGCATCTCCTCACCCATGGTCCATTTGTGTGCCTGTCCAAGGTCCACAGAGCCTAACCTGCGGTACAGAAATTCCATTCCTAGCAGTCATCTGGTCTGCAACGGGTTACGTACAGGTCATGTCGAGCATCCGTACATCCAGGGCGAATCCTCAGGAAGCAGATTTGAATCCGCTCAATCGGTATTCTCCGCCTGATAAGGGTAACATGCGCTGATGGCGGTTTGGGTCGAGCTCCTCGTAGCCTGAGTCAACAATTGACACTAACTTCCCGCTCCCGGTGTCACAACAGCTCTGAGCTCCACGCCCTGTACTACTATTTAAACGGAAGCCCATAACCGGTATGTTGGGCGAACCTGTCCAGAGGCCGCGGATACACTCGGGCAAGTCCCTGTGATCTGACCTCCGCTGGCTGTTGACACAATCCAAGCCCAACTCTCCTCCTTGGTCTGCACAGGTTCCACTCCAGGTCTACCAATTGAGCGCTGGTTTCGCGCTCCGTCTATTCCCCCGTAGAAGGAATTCCCCGATCCCTTCCGAACACTCTTGGCCCCCCCCTTCTCCAGCCCCGGTTCCTTTAAGGTTCTCGCCTCCTCCCCCGTCTTTGTTCACGCTCGTCTCCTTGGCAACTCAGCCATATTTTAAAGTCCTTGGCGCATTTGACACAACCAGCAGGCTCCCGTTGTTCTAGGTGGGGCAGAGTCTCCGGAGGAAGGGCTCGGCCAACGCTGTCCTTCTCCAAGTCCACCAGCTCTCACGTCCCCGGGGACTATGCTTGGACGATCTTGTTGCGTCGAGAGGGCCTGGTTAGTACAGCATCCCGTCGACTGCCTCTCATCGTGTCATCCGTGCACCCTGCGTCCTGTCCACACCGGTAACAAGCAGGGAATGGCAATGGATGTGAACGTTGCGGCACCGTGTAAACGGCATTTTTAATATGCTTTATGGCGAATTTTCGCTCTTGTTATGCAGTCCATGTGTCAATCAATTCGATGCTTATTACACTATTAAGTGTGTGAACTATGAGTGTTCTGTTGCAGCCATCATTTAGATACAGTAATTGGTCCCCTTAGCATGCTTCTATGTTGCTTCGCCTACATATGGTAATACAAAACTTAATGGTTCCCCCCGATAGTTAAAAAACACTTTTTCGCCCATTATATATAGCTTGTCTAAGGTGGTCATGTGTCATTTTAATCTTTCCCTTGAAATAGACCGCCTCTCACTTTCTGCTATGAGAAGGACGAGAATCTTTGCGGAGAAATTAAACGTGACGACTTAATAGTATCGATGTCGTTACATCGTCAATGCCCGCCGATTAACGCAGGTGGGATGATTAAATTTATCCATTAACAATGCTAAAGAGTTATACCAAACAATATTGTAAGCGGAAGTAAAAGGAAACCTGTATTACTTGCCTCGCTAGAATATGCTAAGCTTTTCTGGTGATTGGTAAAGTCTCTTATCCTTGATCTTGATCACGCAAGTTAAGCATACGGCGAGCGTGGTCAGCAACCGGATGGGTGCCCGCTACACGTTACAAATTGGTGGCACGCGTAGTGACCCTCCAGATGGTGTGACGGGAGGGATATGTCAGATTCTGTGATGTTCTTTATATCAAGTTCGTCGGGATAGATCAAATGGGCATAATTGTGAAAATTATGATTGTTAATTGATAGCACATCACCTATATACCTATATGTAAGGCTGAAGGACAAGGCAAGTTTTTTTGTTTTTATCCCGTAACAGTTTTGGTACAAATTCTGCTCCATATGGATATAAAAATAACTATGCCAATAAGGGGGCACACTATAAGCGCCCATAGGATATCAGCTAATTGTTGGAAGAACTTGGTCTCCAAGACTACATTTAAATACTTATATCTATAAGAAAACCCAAGCATGCTCTTAATATCACGTCATGAGTACTTTGTGTGGCAATCAGAAGTGTTTCTAAACAAATATGGGTCTTGGCTTTCCCAACGACGTAGAAATCCGCATTTTTCGCGGTGCCGTGTTTTGTTTAAAAAAGCAATTATGCTATAATTGATAAAAACTGATTGTTATTTATCCGTGATGAAGTCGTTGTATAATGTGGAGAAAATCATATGTTTGATCAGTTCACTTTTATGAAAAATTCTCGTGATTGGTAGGTATCCAAAAGCTCTTTAGAGTTTTTAAGAAATCCATTTCTGACTTGACCCCACTTCTGGAATATGTTAGTGGAACCAGTATCTCTGAAGAGACCTCTTTAATAGAGTTAGTAGTCTTAGTTAACGAAAAATTGAGGCTTGGTAGAGCACGTTACTGGACAGCATTGTATTCTTTGTTTGTAAGGGTTTTTATGCAAGTTTAGGAACTCCAGTAAAGGTATGGTATCAAAATTTGATTCCGATTCTTCGGGAATATTAAAGTATCTAAAAAAACAGAAAGGTGATTTAGAATTCTCTTTTGTGAAATTGCTTTGAGTAGGATTACCAGATGTTGGAGTAAATCCTAGTTCATTTAAATGTAGTCCATGTAACTCATTTATAACACTTCTGGTTTCTTAAAAACAGATGGATAAATAGTACACATTTTCCCCGTCAAATGGTGAATACGGGATTTTAATGAATTTCGAATAGTCTTGATCCATTCAGACAAAGTGTCAAGCTCCTCTCCCTCAGATTTTGTCCAATGCCTGGCGTATTCTTCCACAGAATTCATGATAGTCGTGAAATTATATCGCCATTTAAATAAGCGAAGTTCTCGGAATCTAGGACCTTTTAGAATAAGGGATTTAAGATAACGTGCATGCAGACACCTGATCATGGACAATTTTTTTTGTTTATATCTTGCAGAAAATATACATTGAGGGATTAATGCATTAACTATCGGATCCAAATGGACGTCCCCGATGCCTAATGGTTTAGAGCTTATAAAGCTGAATCAATATCAGGCAAATCTTTGAATAGTATTTTTGTTTAATTTGCTTTTAGAATATTGATTCTAGGTTGTGTGCAGCGTGCATAATTCCAGGTATCGCTACATATCAAAGCATGAGAGAGAGAGAGAGAGAGAGAGAGAGAGAGAGAGAGAGAGAGAGAGAGAGAGAGAGAGAGAGAGAGAGAGAGAGAGCACTACTTACCTTGTCTGTATCTGGTACTGAACTGCGTCACTTTCACAAATTAGGAGCAACAGCTAGCCATAATAGGGAGGATCGATAGGAAATTGTAAACTATTGACTCCTGAGAGAAAATGTCAACTAAACGTTGTGTGTTTTAGAAATTATAAATCTAATTTGCGGAAGAACAAATATAAAAGAATGGATTTGCAAGGCTCTACAGGGCCAATATTGGTACCTAATCAAATGAAATCAAGGCAAGTCCACATCAAGTTCTGACTGGTATGCAGGGATCTTACTTGCCCTGGTTTGAGTAGATAAGACACCACCATGCAGTGGAGGATCCAGAAAATTGACAATGGGGTGGGGTGCGTTGCGACCTTATTACGTACCTTTTCCGTCCCAAAAGGCGTGGGGGAGTGGAGAATCCCAAAGGAACAAAATGAAGTCATGTTGATAGTCTACATTAATTCTTAATGGGTTCTGCAGGACACACCCGTTAAAACTAGTATACATGTAGTAAAAAATTATAAACCTGTTCTAATACTACCTGATATGCATCATTTCGAGAATTGTATTGGATAACACGGAAAATCATCTATACTCCGCGTGAAACATCATTTGTGACTCTCGGGAGTTATCTTATGTGATTAATTAGCCAAAAATGGAAACAAGGGTAACCCTGACGACTTTAGGGCACCCCTGACCAAACGTCATGTACACAGATACTAGTAAGTCGTCACCTTATTGAATTGAGACCTTAAGACGTCAGTTTATTCCATGAATGCTGAAGGGTTTAAATCATTATTTTTAGAGTGTAGTAAGCGCCACGAGGAAGTTTCTTAAAGCAAATTTTTCATGATATAATCTTCAGAAGTTCCCGTTTACACTGCGTTTCGGAGATAGTCACTTCCTCATCTGAGGCATTAACAATGCATGTAACTGCTGTCCACTCATTATGATTAGCATAACAAAAGTGCGGCACCAGTAAGACTAGTTAGAACGTACATTCTAATTGTATCTCAATCCCCTCACCACCGGGTCCGGAGGACATATGTCAAATAACGATAGAACATTCTTACTACAGTAAGACGTCTGAAAGCTGCGTTATATTTGAACTGACTACAAAACCCTCTAGTGACAAGGGCATAGGGCTACTGAGGCAGCCGGAATATGAACAGTCTTAGTAAGGGAAACCTGGGACTCCTGATTCTCCCCGGGGCGCGTAAACGCCATTGGGGCGATCTCCTCACCCATGGCCATTGTGTGTGCCTTGTCCAAGGTCCAGCAGAGCCTACCTGCGGTACAGAAATTCCATTCCTAGCAGCATCTGGTCCTGCAACGGGGTTACGTACAGGTCCATGTCGAGATCCGTACCTCCCAGGCGAATCCTCACGGAGCTAATTATGAATCCGCTCATGCGGGTATTCTCCCCCGCCTGTATAAGGGTAACATGCTGCTTGATGGGCGGTTTGGGGTCGAGCTCCTCGTAGTCTCGAGTCAACCATACACTAACTTCCGCCCCGGTGTCCACAACAGCCTGAAGCTCCACGCCCTGTACTACTATGTTAACGGTAAAGCCTATATACCGGTATTTGGGCGAACCTGTCCAAGAGGCGCCGGATACACTCGGGCATGTCCTGTGATTCTACCTCCGCCTGGCTGTTGACCACATCCAGCCCACTCTCCTCCTTAGGCTGCACAGGTTCCACTTCCAGGTCACCATTGAGCGCTGGGTTCGCGCCCGTCTATTCCCCCGTAGAAGGAATTCCCCGATCCCTTCCGAACACTCTTGGCCCCCCCCTTCTCCAGCCCCGGTTCCTTTAAGGTTCTCGCCTCCTCCCCCGTCTTTGTTCACCTCGTCCTTCCCTTGCAACTCTAGGCATATCTGTTAAAGTGGCCTGGCCGCATTTGAAACAACCAGCAGGCTTCCGGTTGTTGCTAGGTGAGGGCGAGGAGAGTCTCCGAGGGAAAAGGGCTCGGCCACGCTGCTCCTTCTCCAGATCCACCACCGCTCTCACGTCCCTCGGGGACTATGCTTGGACGACTTGTTGCGTCGAGAGGGCTGGTAGTACAGCATCCCGTCGACTGCCTCCTCATCGGTTGGCCATCTAGGGCACCCTGCGTCCCTGTCCTCACCACCGTAGTACAAGCAGGGAATGGCATGGATGTGAACGTTCGGCACCCGTGTAAACGCATTTTTAATATGACTTTATGGCGGAATTTTCGCTCTTGTTATGCAGTCCCAATGTCGTCAATCAATTTCGATGCTTATACACTATAAAGTGTGTGAAACTATGATGTGTTCTGTTGCAACATCATTTATAGATACAGAATTGGTCCCCTTAGCATGCTTCTATGTGCTTTCGCCTAAATATGGTAATAACAAAACTTATGGTCGCCCTCCGAAAGTAAAAACACTTTTTTCGCCATATATATAGCTTGTCAATGTCAGTGTCATTTTAATCTTTCCCTTTGAAATAGACCGCCTCTCAACTTTCTGCTATGAAAAAGGGAGCGAGAATCTTGCGAGAAATTAACACGGTGACGACTTAATATATCGATGTACGTTACATCTGTCAAGTGCCCGCCGAGTAACGCAGGGTGGATGATTAAAATTTACCATTTTAACAATGCCTAAAGAGGTATACTCAAACAATANTGCCTCGCTAGATAGCTAGCTTTTCTGGTGATGTGGTAAAGTCTCTATCTTGATCTTGATCACGCAAGTTAAGCAACGGCGAGCGTGGTCAGCACCCGGATGGGTGACCGCTACACGTTACAAATTGGTGGCAGCGTAGCGACTCCAGATGGTGTTTGACGGGAGGAAGAATTTATCAGATGCTAGATAACACCTCGACTATAAATTTCTATTTAAGGTCTTCAGCGGGATAATCTGTTACACAGTCGTTGGGGACATAATACGGAGTAGAGCGTTCGCCTCGCATGCGAAGGTTGGGTGTGTCGAATCCGGCCGCGACAGACCTAAGTCGTACCACAGGTAGTGACAGTTCCACTGCCAACGCTCTGGCAACAAGTGTGAAGTCACGGGTCTCGAGATGACCTTAAAGGATGTACCCGTGTCGCAGCAGATGTGGCACAGCTAAAAACCCTCACGTGCTAAAAGCCATGAGTGCTAACATAGGCCTAAATTTTGCAGTCCTTCACCGCAATGGTGCAGTCTAATATGAGTTGAAATATTTCTCGACGGAGACGAAAAACAGACAAAAATCAAATCAATCAATCAATCATCCGGGGTGTTGAAATGGAAATCCGTATTGGGGACTCGGCTTCGGCCTCACCCAATACGGATTCCATTTCACACACCTGGAGGACTCGTAATTACGCCCCGAAACTAACTGTGGAACTAATATAGCCTTTCATGCTGAGCTGAGTCAAAAGGATATATTGGTAAAAATTCTACATTCATTGAGCATTATGTCACTTTAATACATGAACGAATGACACAATGCATAGTTACAAATACACAGTTACAGTGTACACATTAAAGTCTTACCTGAAAAAGAATGGACAGGGTGATGTTCTGTATAGAGCCATCTGCTCCATGACTGATGGGCATTAGCTTTGATAGGCTATGTGTTGCAGAAGACTTCTGCTAGCGACCCAAACACCATTGATCATATGGGAATCAAGGGTCAAAAAAGAAAGAGCACAAAAGTCCCATGATTTAGCCCCACATTCATTGTTTAGTCCAGATACAGTGGTTCGGTTCAAATTTGTGAATGCACCGTCACAAATACCTGTAAATTTAAAACAAGTGTATCTTTAACCATTTGCAAGACCATTAAACTAAAAGATGACTCAGGCATGAATTATCTTAATTTGCCAGTTAAGAGACTGGTAAAACCAGTTTAAAGGCAAGCTGTATAAATCTTGCTTATACACCAAAACAGTGGCCGTGTGTATGTTGCCACACAATTTTAGATAGAGTGTTCTGTACAGCAAATCGTGAAGATTTTCCTCTCTTACCCAATCTGTAACTCTATCATATCATTTTAACTTCTGTTTCTGATAAGTTGGGGATTACTGTAACGGATATTATATTTTACTGATGGATTTCTTTTAGCGATTTTGGCAGATAGACTACTCCCGCTGATCAAGTACAGTCCGCCAACAGGGGGTATGCATTATGACAGACAAAAGGGGGAGTGATTCATCCGCTAAATTAGTTCAGCATCAAATGTAAAATTTAAATTTCCACTAAATATCAATACACACTAATAATAAATACATTTACAGGTGTTAAAGAACTTGAAACTCTGGCTAACCAGAAGCCTGAAATTTGGGTCTGCATTGAATGGCATGCTTCCATAACGCAGATTTTCATTTTAAGCTCGAAGTTAAAGAGGAGCCAAATCCAGTTAAGTGTTGTTAAAATAAGGAACAGAAAGGAAAGTGGAACAGAATTATTTATGCAGTAAGTATTATATAAGAAGGCAGCTTTTTGTAAAATTAAAAAGGCGAAATCTATGAACAATTATTGACATGCAAAAATTACAGACAGAACGGGATCACTTCTCAAAACTCAACAACTCGTATTAATGCATACCGGTATATATCTGGAACTTAAACCATTTAGACACATAATTGTGATTTCATAATGTGTGTCCCCCCCCCCCCTTAAGCTACAGTATAGTAACTTCCTTTTAAAAAAAGACGTTGAATTATGAATTTTAACCCTTCCAAAATGTTATTAAGACTTTTATTCTGACTGCCACCTTAAAACAGGCAACGCAGAAGCATAGCATCCCCTTGCAACACAAAACAAGAATTAACAATAGTCAATAGTGACCTTTGACCTCTGAAATTCAATAGGGTTTACCCTATCCAGCAACATCTTGTGAAAGTTTGATGATTCTCATGATGAATGCTGAGTCCTCTATCTTGTTCATAAGAATTTTAGTCATAGTCTATAGTGACCTTGACCTTTTGACCCCTAAAATCAATGGGTTCACCTCTCCATGGGCAAATTTGTGGAAGGTTGAGATGATTCTCTGATGATGCTGAGTCTCTATCTTGTTACACAAGAATTTAGTCAATAGTTTCTTGACCTATTGACCCTGAAAATCATAGGGTTCATCCTTCTTCTCCATGCAGCAACATTGTGGAAGGTTGGATGTCTCTGATGAATGCTGGAGTCTTCCTATCTTGTTCACAAGAATTTTAGGTCAATTAGTCCATAGTGACCTTGACCCTGGACCTTTGAATCAATAGGTTCAGTCCTCTCTCCAGCAACATTTAGTGGAAGGGTTGGGACGATTCTCTGATGAATACCCTTTGCTTCTATCTTTGTTCACAAGGTTCCGGACACACACAAACACACACACACCACGGACAAACCACATCGCACGGAAGCGATGCTATACCCTCCGCAACTTCTTGCAAGGGGATAAAAGATTTTTAGAGCCTAAACAATGAATAAGAGGTTTTCATCCATACCTCAAATTTTTAATCAGTTCTACACCTGCTATAATTACATTTTTTATCACACAATGTAGCTGTTTCCGGCGTTCATAACGCGGGTTCGGATATGATATGAACTGCTAGCCCATGCAGTTCATGAAAAATGCAAATTAGGGTATGTCAAATCAATCATGCGCTACGTTAAAGGAAATAGCATATCATCCTTTGAAACTGTTAACATTGATGGATTAAAGACTTGTTTTGTCACCAGGTTGCTCCAATAGGGTTTGCAAACCAACGTCACAATCGAATCGATGCAAACAATTAACCAAGCGAAATTGGTTGTGGAATAGATTTAGTAAATCAAATAATACGTATTAGACCAATTCGCGACGGTCGGTTAGAATGAGGTAGGCGGAGCCTAATCAAAACAGATGTAATTTACCTGGAATGAAACAGGGGCCTACCCAGGTGTTAGTTCCTATAACACATAACAATACACAGGAATGAACGTGTCACTATATTTGCTAACTTTATAGTTTTAATTTCAGTTTTTGATTTCCAACATTTGGTTTGAGCATTGAGAGACTTTTAATTTGTCGAAATGCGATCGTGGTGATCAATTGGTTACTGTATAATTATGATTTATATCAGGAATCTACCTGTCCATTGTTTGGGAATAAAAAGTAAATAAAATAAAAATTTCAAATGTGAATTTTACATCTGAAAATATTACATACTTCATTGCAAATTGATTTTACTGTCGACTAGTTTGAGGACGTTTAGCTCACAGTACTGAAATCGTTTTACAAGGTGTATCAAGCTTTAGTATATTGCTATAAGGTTGTTTATACCAATCACTTGCCATGGTCCCATGTAAGACTGTCCATCGGATTTGGTAAACTATTCCCTGATTCTTGATGGAATGCGCAACCTGGTAGTTAGGCTTAATTCTCATTTACACCGTAGGTTTGCGTGAAACGAATGTATGTTGTTGGGTCTTGAATTTCGCTTATGATTCTAGCTTTCGTTAATTCAGGCTAATACATTGTTCAATTTCTTCGTGAATATTTTTTATGAAAAAAGGCTGTCCTCTGAGGATGCTTTGTGTTTCATTCGTTACCAGACTGTTGTTGTTCACCTGCGAGATTGATGCCTCCGACTACTGTGTTAGGCTTGATGATATGGGTGGAAGCGGATGGACTTTCCCACTGAAATGATGGATGCGATGGGACGTGTTGGGGCAATGACACCAGGGAGATCTAATTGAATCCCCCAGAAATAGGAGGTAAAAAGAAGGGAGGGATCTTGGGATCAGTAAAACATCAAAAACAATCAAAAGAACGAGACAGATGCCAGCAGCGATGAAAGCGATGGTGAATATGTCATTGACAGTTCCTGGTGTTCACTTCAAAGTTGTCTTGTAAAAAAACATGTTTTGTACATATAAAGTTAGAAGAAGTTTTATCATTGCAATAAAAGCATAGACCACTTTGTCAATGTTGCTTATACAGAATTGTAGCATTTAAATGAGACTGTTTACAAAGGTCAGGTAAAAATTGAGGATATATTTGGTGAAGACCAAAAAATGGAGTAATTTAATGGTATTAAATCAGTATCTAGAAAGGGATCCTACATACATGCCCACCCCCCCCCGTGCAAAATTTCAAATGGATGTTCTGTTCAAGGTATTTTGAAAGTGGTGGCTCGTACAAGAAAACTAATCATTACTTGTAATTCAAATTTAGGGTAAAAGAACCATTCATCATGATTAGATGTCAATCTAGCAAAAAGGAATTGAACAAAAAAACAGATATGACAAATTTAGTTTGACATTAGCAAATGGTTGCGTTGGCCAAACGGTTTGCCTTTTCAATTTGCCATTGATAGGGATCATCTACTCCTGAGTCTGGAGAGGCAACCCCAGTACCAAGTTTTATACATATCAAGCAAAGGGTGAAAAGATATTGAGCATATAACAGACTTTGGTGTTAATCCAATGTACCAAGCAACAAAGGGGTAAAAAAATATTGACGGACAACACGTGACACATTGAGAGTTAAGACCAGCGGTTTTGACCTTCGACCTTGTCTTGAAATCATCTACTCTCTAAGGGCAACCCTTTACCAAGTTTGTTTGACCTTGTGACCTGAAAATTCAATAGATTCATCTACTCTCATATAATCCCTGTACCAGGTGTGGTTGTATTGGGCTAGGAAGCGGACAACACATGGGATTAACACCCGCGTTTGACTTTGTGACCTTACCCAAAAGTTAATCCCTCGGTTAACCGACCTTTAACCTTATATACGCGGCGCCAAGTCAAAAGTATCTCGCCAGAACCTCTAGCATGCTGGATACTGTGTCACCTGAAAATCAAAAGGATATTCTACTCTCTAGGGCAACCCCTGTACCAAAGTATTGGTTGTATCCAAAGCAAAGATATTGAGAGACAACCATGGTCTACAGGCAGAACCCGACTGACAGTTGCAAAACAATATGCCCCCTTCTTTTTCAAAAGAGAGGGGTTATAGAAAATTAGGGCAGGGAATATGTCTCTGATTGGGGAACCTGGTTTCATACTTGTGCTTTGAGTTTCTCAGTCAGGCCTTCACCCTGGCAGAATACGTTGCACGGTGAATTTTGCCATGGTTCGGATGTCCTCGTGCCACACATTTTAATTCTTTCTTTTGCAATTTTCAACTTTTTTCATTACTCATAATTATAGTGAATATTTTCCTTTAGATGATATCTGTTAACGTGGTAGGCGTCCACGCTGCCCGTTGCTTAACTTGCGTGATCAATGACAGGTAGAGACTTTACCATATCGCCAGACAAAAGCTTAGCATTTCACTTAGCGAGGGCAGTATACAGGTTTCCTTTATACTTCCGCTACACTGTCCTCTCGCTCAGAAGCTTTGTCCCGAAGCTTAGCATGGTATTCCCTCTGAAGTTTTGGACCTGTTCAGGTCAACGGCACCTGCCGTTCCCGATTGACAATCCACCGTTCGTCCCCGGGACTAAACACGGTCCGTACATGGACACTAGGTCCCAGAGCTCCGAAGAGACTCTACCTGACCAGGTCTCCCGCCAAACCCAGAGTCACTGCCTGCCACCAGTTTTGTAAACGTGTTAGCGGTCACCCATCCAGGTGTTACTACGACTCGCCGTGTTTGGCTTGATCAAGACGGGAACTCTTACCCACTCGCCAGATAAGCTAGCTTACTTAGCGAGGCAGTATAAGTTCCCTTATATACTGTCCGCTACACTTCCTCCCGCTAGGGTTCTTCTCTGAATGTTTGGCTACGTTCAGCAACGGCACCCGTCGTCCCGGACGAAACCACAGTCCGTACATGGACACTTCTGTCCCCAGAGCTCCGAAGAGACTCTATCTGACCACAG
>CAJDSM010034013.1:6852-29752 GCA_903981925.1 Ostrea lurida
CTTCATTACACAACGTCACAAGATGGTGATTTAAATAATTTATGAAATTGTTTTTATTGTATAACTTACCATGTTATACTTGTATATTATGGATGCAGATTTTGCAGGGTATTACACAACCCGAATAATGCAGTTGTTATAATAGCTCATTAAGTAAGCATCATGCAGGCTGGTAAGCCGCAGGTCCCGGGTTCGAATCCGCCAGGGACATTTGTTCAGCCCCCAACAGAGCTTTTAAAAAAGTCCCGGCCAATATCAACTTTTAAGCCACCTCTCTTTTAAATTTTGCGAGGTCAAAGATAAAAAGATGTTGTATTTGTGATACACTGATACCTCCATATGGCAGCAAAGTAATCACTAATGATGATACCCAAACAAATGTCTTGTCACAAGGAACACATGTGAAATATGAAAGCCCTATCATTAACCATTTAGGCCCCATTCCCAGTGCTAAAAAGCAGGTATTTTCCCCAATTTGTATTAGAATTCCTCCCAAAAATGAGAACAAATCCAAACAGTATGCCGATTAAAGTAAATCTGGGTAATTTTTGTCACCCTTGGGTCCGTCACTTTCTATCAACATTTTCCCTACCTACAATGTATGCTTTATTTATCGATTACGTCAAGTGTATCTATATAACCCTGAGAAATCTGTATCTGTAATATACTTGGCATAGCATGGTTATATATAAAAGACAAGTACAATAGAAAAATTCGGCATGCATGGGGTAAATTAATCATGATGGTCTTTTATGTATATACCATGTTATACTTGTATATTACGGATGCAGATTTTGCAGGGTATTACATAACCCGAATAATGCAGTTGTTATCCGCTCCCCATCGATTGCTACATTTACAAAAAGGTGGGAGACTGTGAGGGCTTGAAGTATTTGAGTTAGGTTTTACACACCCTTGATGTATTTAGGTATAGTAGGCAGAGAAAATATGTATCAGGGCTTGACATTAACGCTTGTCCGGTACCAACAGAAACAATTTACAGACAAATTAATATTGCCAGTACTTTACTAATGTCCGACTGGACAAGTGATATTTTTTAGGTATTTTATAAAAAAGATGTCTCAAGAAGTATATATAAAAATAAAACCAAGAAAGTATTTTGTCGTTATCGATGATTTAATCGTATCTCAAAGTTGGACAATTGCTGTGCGTCAAAACGAGATCGCCTACTAAATCGGGATCGAAGTTCATTAAAATTGTTCTACTTTCAATCTAAGGAAATATGGCTTTTTCGTTTTGGGCAACATCGCCTTGTCCTACACTTTTTGGCGTCACTACAGTTGCATCTTGTGAAGTCTTGTCCACCTGAAGCGGATTGAGAACATTACCGCCGAGCGCAGTAAAACTTTTTTTCAATGCTCATGTCGTCAGTGTTTAGAAGGTGCAAAACCTTTCCTCGATAGACATCTCGACTTGCTTGATTCAACCCTTATGATTTTAGGGGAGACGGAGACGGTGATTAAATAATTGTTTGACTGTAAAAGTTTTTTTTTTATTTTTGTTTACTGAACAAGGACAGTTCTATTTTTAATTTGGTACAATTACATTAATAAAAGTATCAACACAATCATAGTATTATTTCTTTGGACAAGCAAAATTTGTGTTCGGACAAGTAAATATTATAGTCACTTGTCCAAATGGACAAGTGGGTAAAAAAGTTAATGTCGAGCCCTGTACTGTATCAATTATAGAACCCAAAAGTGGCCAAAATTTCCCTCAAATATGTAATAAACGGCAGTTTGGAAGTGAAAACAATTATAGATGTAGGATTTTTAAAAATGCATTTTAACAAGTAAGTGCATTTTTCAAATGCAATCTTATATGAAACAACAGCAAAAACTTCAAAGTTTCTGTAGTTATACAAAATTCAACGGTGACGAAATTGCCCTCCCTGCAGAAATTACCTGGATTGACTGTACATGTTCATCATGGTTTGCAAATTTCAATTTTTGCAACAAATTGTGAAGTAAACTTTATTTTTTATTACCTCAACCTATTAATTAAATGAGATGAGTTTTATGTGCACTTTTTTAAAAATTCTTTTATTGAGACGTTTTTCCCAATTTCCATCAAATTTCGCAAATTGTTTCTAATGGGAAGGGCCCTGGCCTAGCTATGATATTAAGACGACCCCCCCCTCTCACCCACCCCGCCAAAAAAATCCGATTGGTGACGTGGGATTGATTTAGGTCCCATCCATCATGTATAGCTTGAAGAAAATATTGTCACTGTTGGTCCTCACATGAATTCATCTTTAGGTTTATACTGATTATAAGTCTGCATTTGATATTCTTCCCACTTATGTACCAAAAATAATGTTTCCATTCTTACAAGACCTTGATATGTCAAGAACAAAAAAAAATTTCCTTAACAGATCGGACTTTATTTTGGTTTATAATATGGAGAATTAGTGCAGGGCTGTTAAGATTAATCACTGTTGCAGTGTCTACTAAAAAAAAAATGACAACACTGCCTCAAAGAATAATGCCTGTTCAGTCAGCTGATGAGACGGGAGCAGACACTCCGGAATTAAACACCTGCCCCCCTTTGTTATATATGCACTGCAGAACAATGTTAAGTGCATGTCATCAGACACGATTGTGTGAAGATGAGGGACAATCACCTTAAAAAGTATATAGTTATCCAGAAGTGAGGAGTTGATTTGAAGATTGGATTGTTACTTTTGGCAAGGGGAGATACTTGTTGGAATAATATTTTGAGTGCAGATTGTTGGCAGTTAAGAAATTTATTTTTCTTATGATTGCAACTTAGAAAATGAAAAGTTTGTACTTAAGGCCTAATATAGATGATTTATTATATGAATTTAAGAAATAAGTAATTTTGTCAAGGAATTCATTTGCACCTCTTACTTGAATCTGCGGAACATAAGAGAGTAGTCTTACGACTAATTTTATATTTTTAAAGTATTCATTGGAGCTAAAACCAAACTACTGTAGAATCATGAATTTGTGTTGGGGATTTATTTTCGTTATTTTCATGGGTAAATACAAAGAAAGAAAATAAATCCACAATGAATTTTGCACTTAAAAATGACTATATATAATCAAAGAAAATTAATGTCAAGGAATTCATTATTGTGTCAAAACCATGAAATTTTAAACCCATGAAAACATAAGTTCTAGCACAGAGCTGCTGACGAGCAAGTTCCAATTCTCCGTTATGGCAGCTGTTAATTAGTATACACATGGTGATATGTTTGATAAAGTTTGAGAACCCAAAACTATACAGGAGTGGTGACAAACCTTTAAAGTTGTACGCTGTTTATCAAAAATCGTAAAAAGTAACTTAGTTAAAGAATCATTTATCTGTGATATTATTTTGGCGTGCGTCCTCTGTAAATGCTCAGTACGTTGATTTCAATAAATGTGCATCCCAAAGGACGCATAAAATTTTAAAATAAACGTAGTGATTTCACCTTTTTTGGTAATTAGAACAAACTCCAGAGCTCCAGAATGTACTAGAGTAACTAGACTCTTGAAATATTCCGAATGACAAGAATTATGAAGTTGTTTTATTCATGGTCAATGTGCACTGCATTGACCAATGACGTATGACAGTATGACGGGTAGACAAATCGTGATACCACCAAATAATAATGTTAATAAAAACTTTTTATCTAATCGGAGAAAGTCAACTACAAACATCACAGCAGTGGTAACAGTCCTATAAAATAGAAAATTAGTGTATATATACACTAAGAAAGACAGATTGTTTTCTTGATGTCGAACTAGGTTCTAGGATCATTGGTAGAATGTTGATACAGGTATATTCTCTCTTATATAATATTGAATTATATAGCATAAAACAAAATTATTATAATAATCTTTATGATACATCAAGTATTTACAAATTTTGCCATGTTTTATTTTGAAATACATTTCCAATGGAGGTATTGCTTATATACCTCTCTAAGCAAAAAATGTGTCACATTTTATCAGATGACATCATGCCGCAGTTAATATTCAAGCCTATACAAGTACGCAGAACATTACCATGTACTAGTATGCAGAACATAACCATGTACTAGTATGCAGAACGTGACCATGTACTAATATGCAGAACATGACATGGTAACTAAGATGCAGAACATGACCATGTACTAATATGCAGAACATGACCATGTACTAGTATGCAGAATCCGTGCCATATAGAATATCTGAAGGGGCGGGAATAAAATACTGTGAAATTCCCTGTATTGTGAAGTTCGTGTTATCTCCTGAAAAGTTTCAGCAAATTATTTTGACTTGACTTTTGTTCAGTCAATGTAGTTGGTGGAGTCTATACATCAGCACGTTATTGTGAAATACCTTTAAGTTTGAGTCGACATCATCTGCAGGATAGTTTTGACTGACTATCGTCCAATTAGAGCATAGTAAAACCAAGACATCAGCACTGTTGTGTGAAGGAAACATTTTATGAAATCAATCAGGGACTTTTGAGCACATTATATACTAATTATTACTTGTCAATCAGATTATGTGCACTCTTACTCTAAAGTGGCAGTAATTTATTCATAGCCTAATTTGGCCCAAAATGTGAAAATTAACATGAAATATTCAGTATGTATTTTCAAACTTCAATTTTTATGTGACGAAATGTGATAACATTTATGCTCAGTTTTGTGGAATTTCTTGTAAAAAAAATCTGAAGTCAGAAATGAGTATTTTCAGTGTCTGCTATTGTTTTGTCACTGAAAATTTGACTTTTAATTAGCTATACCATGCAGTCCTTTTATTTTATTGGGTACCCATGGGGGCTCGGGTTAGAATAAGTCCTCGGCATCCCCTTGTGTGTCATAAGAGGCGACTGAATGGGGCGGTCCTTCGGATGAGACCTAAAAAAAAAAAGAGGTCCCATGTCGCAGTAGGTGGGGCATGATAAAGATCCCTCCCTGCTCAAAGGCCATGAGCGCTGAGCGTAGGCCTAAATTTTGCAGCTCTTTACCGGCCATGGTGATGTCTCCATATGAGTGAAATATTCTCGAGTTGGACGTAAAACAATAAATAATCAATCAATCTTTATTGGGAGTACACCAAAAGTAAATGTACATACCGTACAGTGACTTGTAATTGTTTGTAATGTTTCTGTTTATTTATTTAGATGAATTGATATTGAATGGAGGCCTGGGCTGGGAACAGCAAGAAGCAGGGGTTGGATCAAGGATTGGATCGCTCCTATTGGGGCCAGTATGGTGAACCGCAGCGAATGGAACAAATGTTTAAGGACTCGAGCTTGGCCTCGGGGAAGGGAGCAGAGGGAGGGGAACCCATGGACAGAATTGGACAGTGGAATCTAAATGGTGACCAGCAGCAGGGATCTGGACATTCAAAACAGTGGTCAAGACCTCCTGTCACCAACATGGCCAACACTTATGAGGTACCTATATTTAGTAGAAATATTCATTTGAACTTTAATGGGATGAATTATTGGAACGTTGTAAGATTATTTTGTCAAATTGAAATGGCACATTAAGGCGAAAGAGAGAGAGAGAAGAGAGAAAGAGATTACTGTATGTTGTGAAAGTGGTAATTTACCCTGGAGAGAGAGAGGAGAGAGAGAGAGAGAGAGAGAAGTAATTTCCTCTGGAGAAAGAGGAGGGGGAAATGATTTAAGCTGTTGAGCTACAAAAATGTACTTGCTTAGTTATTTTTTTATTTTCTTCAGAAAAAGGTGTTCTATAAGCAAAAAAAAAAAAGCTCATAGTATTCAATGAATTCTCTAAAGATGTGTATTGGTATTGGAGATTTTTCAACCTATGCTTAATATAGTAAGGTGAATGGACCTTGTCCTAACATCAATATTCTACCATCAAAACTTTACATGTCAATGAGTAATCTTTGTGATTAAGGGACTACTTCTGAAGTGATTAAGAACTCTTCACTTTTTTGGTCATTTTGGCTGGGAAACAAAACGTCCACATAAACAACTCTCCACTCTAGACTGTCCATGCACAAGCAAACTATAAGGCTTCAAAGTCTTCAGTTCTAATGGATTTAATGCCAAACAGACCACTTCAAATAAAATCAGTTTTTCCAAATTAATCAGTTCAAACTCAAAGGTATCGAACACCAAAAATTCCTTTAGACCAATAGAGTAACCATACATTTTATTGTTTAAACTGGAAACATAATTTCAATAAAAAAAAATAGGGCACCGCCAAGCCAGTACCTGATACGCCTGTATATATTATGGACCCAGGGACTTAAATGTCCATTGGGGTAAGAATCCTTGGAATTTTGCATAACAAATTAAAGTCAGTGGGTTACAACTCATTCAAAAAAATTGACACAGTGCCCTTTATAATATGCACATCTACACATTGTGATCTTTGTACCGAGTTTCATTTAATTCTCCCAGATTGATTTAGGAGTAGATGCAAAGACTAAAAATTGTACAAAAAAATCCCCTAAGTAAAAGGGCTTTATCTTCCTTTAAAAACATTGGGTAGCATTCCCCTTGCATTATACACATCTCCACATTGTGACCTTTCTTTGTACCAAGTTTCATCAAAATCCCACCAAGGGTTTAGGAGGAGTTGCAAAGACAATGTATTTTGCATAGAAAAACCCAAGTCCAAGGGCCCTAACTCCTTTGCTACCAGTGGAAAGACTGGGCTTCCCCCATGTGGGTTGTCAACGTCTGACCGGCCGAGTCTACTAAATGATAAATAAATGGTTGGTAAAATGTCTCTTTACTAGTCCAACTGGTCGTATTAAAGAAATAAGCATGGCACTTTATTTTCAACATTCTGAACTAAAAACGAAGTATAAATGATAAATGCAACCAATACCCTTTGAAAATATTTTTAACTTCGTGATGACATAATCTCTATTTATATAGCTGCAACAGTAAGTCATGCCTGAAAGTCATATTTTATGACATCTACTCGTTGTTAATTGAAAATGTGAATGTGTGTAAAGTTTTGGTTTAGATAAATTGATAAATACTGAGTTCATTTTAAATTTAAAAACAGTTGATTTGAATGAAAAGGTGAAGATAATAAAAATCTCGTAAGTCCCAAACACTGCAAACGGAATAAAAAACAAGAGTTGGGCAAACACGGACCCCTGGACACACCAGAGGTGGGATCAGGTGAATTAGATGTGAGAAAAGATTTTGATCAAATTATGTCATAAACATCCATTTCCTATGAATGAAAATAACAGGACAGTGAGACTAAAGCTTTATATACGATTGAGACTATAGAAAATATTTAAGTTCAAACTTTAAGCTGAGGAAGTGGGAAACCATTAGACAGTCTTTTTTTCTTCTTGACAGTTTGGTCTGGGCTAGTAAAAATTATTGAAGTAGCTGACTGGTCTAGTGCTAAAAAATGTTAATGTCAAACCCTAATCTTGTGGAAATGAGATGTAAAAAGTTCTGATATAACTTCTTTTTGTGTCTTTAAATATGGAAATGGCATACAACTAATTATATTCTTGAACTTTTAATTTCGCTCAACAGTTTCTTTAAATGTTCACTCTTATTGGTTTACAGTGAGTAGGTCATTGCTACTGCATTTATTTGTGTTAAATACATCTCGTAAATCATAACTGTATTTACATGCACATTGAATATCCCAATTTTGGTGGTGAATTTCCATTTACAAATAGAATCAATTTTTTATGTCCTTAAAGTTCAAAAGAAAAAAAAATTTGGTCATTAAATTCTAATATAGAAAAGTACCTGTACATCTCTTTATCTGAATTAATTAATTATAAATGCATACAGAAAAAAATACCCCATGTCTAGACACTTCAAGGTAAAAAGTAGAGCAACTCGTCTACAGATTTCGCAGTGGGTGTTATCGCTGACTCTGTGTCTGGGCCATTTTACCAACCAAAAAAAAAAAACCATCCAGAAGTTTGCAGGTAAATGGATCAACCATATCCGTATTGCATATGTGCATTCATTTTATTTGGTATCAGCTCTCAAATGCTGGGCAGTTTATTGGCCTTGTCTTAGAGATGCCACAATGAAAGGTGCATTAATGATTAAAACCTGCTGAATCAATAGAAATCATTATTACTATAGTGATCAGGGGTTTCACAAAAGATGAGCTGCTGGTAGTGGTTCACTGGGGTTCTTTTTCTTTGGCTCGTGGGTGATCGTTTCACTGGGGTTCTTTTTCTTTGGCTCTGGTGATCTGTTTCACTGGGGTTCTTTTCTTTGGCTCTGGTGATCTGTTTTTACAGACTTGGAGAAGTAGGGAATACAAGTGGTTGATAGCTCAGACAGTGAGAACTTTTTTTTATATACCAGGAAGTTTTATTTCACCAGCTGTTCTAGAAAATTATATTAAAGATTTCAGCCACAGCTGCTCTCCAGTTTGGTGTTGATCTTGTGATAGCAGTATAACGCTTTCAGATGTCCTTGTTAAGTTTTCAAGTAAAATTCAAGTGTTTTTAAGAAGGCCATCAAGGAAATCATGCATCGAGAATGTTATGTAGTAAATACTATGATTCAGTGGATAAATTTTGGCTCAGAAAGTATCTTTTGATTCCATTACTGTGATGCAGTTGATGGATTTGATACAAAGTATGTACTATCATTTAATTCCAGTTAATATTGTTCATGTTGGACAGCAATTGAATTCATGAAACTCTTTACATACAGGGCAATATAGGCAGTATTTTCACATCCAACTAAAGAAACATTGTTTTTACATTTCTTACTTAGTAGTAGTAAATTTTGACCTTCACAAAGTTGATTATTTTTACACGCCTGGAATCTTTGATTTGGGGGCATATAGTTTTGGGGCTGTATTATGACATTGTAAGCGATAGGGCTTTTACAAGCCCAGTCTTTCCACTGGTAGCAAATTTCCTGACCTTGACCTTGACTTAGAATATGTGGGGGGGGGGGGGTTCTGTTTCACAAACACATACTTCTGCAGAAAAATTAATTTGATTTTGAAATTATTTATTGATTTTGAAGAACTATATATTGAGTGCATAATGTGCAAGAGTCCTGATTCAATACTGTTTGATGAGAATTAACTTGATTCAGCATTGTGACACTATAAAGACAACTTTGAACACCTATTTTTCATGCTTGGACAAGTCGGGGTGGGGAGTCTGTTCAAAACAAAGAATTTGGTGTTTCATACACATGTGACGTTAAGATATTGAAGACAAATTATATAAAATTGTGTTTGACATTATCTATTGTATGAAACAGAATAAGTATTTTTGTTTTAAAATAAGAAAGGCTGTTGTCCTTTAGAGTCCTTTTAGTAAATTAATTGCTATTTAATGTATAAAGAAATAATAAATCAAATTGCGTTTCCTGGTCTGAATAGCAAGTGGAATATATTTAAGGATTTGACTCTTTTGAACCTATGTAGACATTGCAAAATGGCAAATTTCACTTCTTAGCGTACCAGTGGATGGGTTCATTTAAAAATCTCAAAACCCTTTAAGGCCAGAAAAGATAAAAGATGAAGCTACCTGACATGATGAAAATCAAGGTTGTTCAAATTATGCCCCTTTCCCCCCAGGGGTGGGGATACAATAGGGGAACAAAGTTTTATATGGGAATTTATTTTGGAACTTCTCAAGAGCAACAAGGTCATGACTAGTCAAAGTAATAAGCAAGCATTGTCAGGAAGTCCAGTTTATGACCCCTGGAGGTAGGAAAGGGCTACAATAGAGTTTAACAAGGGAGTTATGATTCAGTCAAAAGTTTTTAAAAATCTTCAGATAAATCATTACTAGGTAGGCATAAGGTAGTCATGTTGATTAACGATCATCCTACGGTAATGTTGATTTCAGTTTATTCAGATCATATGGCTCTGAAATGTAGAGTGGGGCAACAATAGGGAATCATATCTCTTTCTGTTGCAGTCCCTGAAACGTTCTACTTTACCATTTTTCCGTGCGTTCACCGTGCGTTCTGCGTGCGGTCACCGTGTGTTGTCATTTTTCATTCATTGTTCAGCGTTCGGTCACCGTGCGGTCACCGTGCATGTGGTAAAGTAGAACGTTTCAGGGACTGTATTTGCAGAGATTTGGGGGGAGGGGGAGGGGCATATGCAGTGTTGATCTTTTGTTGGTTTATCTGCAAAAACATTTAACCTTAGCCAGCTAAACTTTTGGATGCTTGATGTAAGGTCTTTCATATTTCACATGTATTCCTTGTAAGATCTTTCTTTTGGTACCAAAATTTTGATCTTGTGACCTTGACCTTGGGTTTGACAATTAACCTTGGCTTTTATTTAAAGGTAGCTCACTACATCAAGGATTATACTTTGATACAATGTCACAAAATGGTGATTTAATTGTTTGTTTTTCGATCAATTTGGTTGTATATCAACCAATCAGTGGTTGAAGCATCAAGCTGGTAAACCGCAGATCCCAAGTTCAAATTCATGAGACTTTTGTTCATATTTTTTTAAATTCAAAATTGTATATTTTTTAATTCCAAAATTGCATATTTTCCACCTTTTTAACATATTCTTATCGTATATTGTCATATCTTTAAGAATCAAATTATTTCTTGTTGTTTTGAGAAACTTTTTGAAGGTGTAGTGGGCCACTTTCTGTTAAAACACTTGTATGTAAAACAGTTTTGGGTAGCACTCTTTGCATTGTATACTCGGGTGTAGCAGTCTCGTGTAATGTCATGACAAGCAGCACTTGTCCTTTGTAACATTCTTGTACGACACACTTTTGTGTTTAACTCGTATTGCTATAACACTCCCATGTTACACCTGTAACAGACTAGCTTGTGTATCAATCACTATTCTTGTTTCGTAATTTTTGTGGCAACGATGTTCCTTTGAATTGAAACTTTTTGTAAAACTCTACTGAGTGATTAGCTGAGGTTATCTTGTCTTTTTAAAAAAAAAAGATGCATTACGCCCCACGCAACAAAGTTGCTGGTTGAGATAGTGAAGTTCGTCTGTAAAACAATTTTTGTCATTTTTTTTCTTTCTGAGGTGTGAAGTTGGAGTTAATGACCAGCTATGATATTCAGTGGCCATTTAGCAGTTAACTCTTTTGTGAAAGGTCATTGGCTCAAACAGTAAGACGGACATGGTGAAGGTCAGGTGAACAATGATCATTGCCATGTGTGCTAGCAGATTATGGAATGCATTTCTCCATTCATATTATTGAATTCGGGCTATAACATTTATATTGATTTTTCATCACGTTTTGATTAATCGATTTGCGAAATTATAAATTGAAGTTTTTCTTGCACGTTGCTTATTTGAAATTGGAGGAGCATGATCTAATCCGGTTACAGTCGGAATCGGATTATCTATAATGATGTAAGTTCTCGCTTTGAGTTAATATGGAGCTGTCCATTATTGTGCGTTGAACGTAAACATTGACCACGTGAACGTGTTGTTGATAAACACAGGGCGATGCTATTTTTGAGTGGGATTTTCCTTACACGTATTTATATCGCAGACTGCGGCACAAATAGATTAACGTAAGTTTGCCCTTGAATTGTGGATTTAAATCTTTTTTGTCGGATAAAAAACCCTGATCAATTGCACTTTTTTTTCTAAACATATGTCATATGGTTGTTTAGTCTGAGCAAATGTGCAAGCCAACACATTTTCAGCAAGACGTAAACAACAAGTGTGTTGTCTGACTCTTTATCACAGAATATCCATGTCGCAAAACGGCTTTGAAGAAATAAACTGTCTTGTATTTTTTATAATGTCTGCATGCCTTCGCAGGAGTCATATTTTGTAGGGGAAAAAAGTCATTATGATTGTTAATTACCCATGTTACGTTCGTGAATTATGGAGAATGTTGAATAATCATTTGTTTTAAGCTTTATCTTAGCTAGTAATGATTGAGAATACTTTGGGGACATTATTGTAATTTTTTTCCCCCAATTTTTTCGTCCTGTAGTAAAAAAAAACCAACGGTATTATTTCTAATATGTAGTGCAATTTTGTATAATTGCTACTCAGGAATATTTTTTGGACAAAGATGTTTTAAATGCCTTTCTCAGCAGAAGACGTCTGGCCTCTGTGACCCGGTAGCGCACTCAAACGCCCTGCTATATAGGAAAGCCTGGGAAGACTGTGGGTGGTAAAATACTTTCTGGTGTATGGATATGTCAATTACAAGACTTTCCAATTGAATAATATGACAGACAGACACCTCATTAGTAAGATTGCATTATAGGGAGGAAAGTTACAGAAGCATGCAGCATAGAATGAAGAGGCATGCAGTATATGAAAAATCCTCGCTGCCTGGGGAGAAAAATTTGTTTATGTAAAAAGCACTTTAGGTACATATAGGTTGAACTGAGTTTACGGTGTAGTGATTACGGATTCATAGGCTTACCTGAGGACGTTAACCTAATTACCTGCATCGTATGCTAATTATAGTCTGCAGTCAGATTTGTTTACCTTGCAGGAGTATGTAATATTGACATTGTGGCTGATTGTATACATTTATACATGGATCGAGTAATATAGGAATTAAATTTCTGGGATGCCATATTGGTTTGTACATGGAAGCTTTAAACATCCGTGCAAACAGAAATGTTGTGTGCAGGTGTGTACCCTTTCAACATTAGTGAACATATTCCTGAGAAATTAATGGATTTAATTAGGTAATATTAGTAGTTTAGAAAGGCATTCAATTGTCGTATTTTGTATGTGGAAGACAATTGTGATTAAATATTTAGAGGAAAGGAAAGAGGAAAAAAAAAATCTTTTTCAGAATGAATCTGGAGAAAGACTTTGAAAAAAATAAAATCTTTGACTTTCTATTACATATACCAACAGGATTTAATTTGAGAACAATATGCACATGCCGGCAGACTGAAAAAAAAACCTGGAGTAAGTGGCATGTTTGTCCTTAGCCAGCCATGCGTGATTAGGATATCCTCGGATGAATCATAATATTCAGTGTACGTGTGTAATGGCAGGGTTTTCCTATTGGTTATCATTATAGGCAGGGACAGCAATCAATAGTTTGTCTTTGTGACATTTTGTATTGATTATACTACTGTGACCTCAATCTTCCTGCTAATGCACCAATAACTGTTTCACCTAGATTCTACATGGATTTTATTTAAAAGAAATGGCATAGGTTTGCAGTTAAATGTTTTAGTCTTTGTTATGATGTATTATGTTACCTGCTTTATGCTTCTTATTTTCATTTGAGATTTTTGCTCTGTATTGTTTGTTTGGATTTTGTAATGGTGAACAAAGAAAAGGTTTTATTAAATTCTGGCCAATACTGCGAGGTTTCAGAACTGTGGATTGTCGCTTTGTTTGACAAGTTTTCCAGGGATTTTAAAACTAGGATTACCTGTTATCTGACAAGTACATCTTAACCAGGTATATATACATAAGGCTGACCAGTCAAGCATTCCAAAAAGGAGATGCCGAATACTATAAATATATCATGGCGATAAGAGTTGAATTTCATTTAGACAAAAACTTGCTTGATCATCAAATGTATGTATTACTTGATATACTGGCAAGTTTTATAATATATCTATGTGTCAGTCTTGTAGCCTGTAAATGCAGATTTCCTGTGTTGTGGTGGATGTCATACTGTATGCATGGTCACCGTAAAAAAGCTCAGTGTGAAATTGAGATGAGAGATTTCCTGTTTTGTGTTTGCGATACTGTGCCTGGTCACCATAATGGGGTACTGTAACCAGGTTAAGAAACGATGTCCGGCTTCCATATTTTCTCTGCTCATTTTGTTACCAGATCGTTTCTTTTATGATCAATTTTTTGCTGTGTACATCATTATTCGATTATTGACACGATCAATTCAGCTTCTCGTAATTGTAAATGTGTAAGTGTTTAAAAGTTTACAATATGCGCGACACAGAAGAAAAGGTTTATAAATTGGATTTGCTTTGCTACGATTTAACTGCTAATATTGGTTACTTGTAAAATTGAATATTGTGTAGCTGTTCTGTTGAAAGTGCTTACTTGTCTGAATTCCATTCGATGTAATTGCCCATGCTCCACGTGGTTATCATGTTATCGCGCTGTAGGGAATTTCCACTCGTTCTATTTATAACGCGCTGTGTTTACAACGCAATGCATGAGAGGTCATTGTAAAAAGAAAACGTATCGGTCTTTAGAGTAGGTCTTAAGAATAGCCAAATACAGTCAATGCATGTTCGTCTGAGCCACTGGTATCGACAGATTGTGAACATAGCTTAAAATGTTATTAAATTTCTGTATTTTCAGAAATCTCGTATGATGGCAGCTCCACCTAGTGACTTTTTCCCATATCATTCATCATTCATGAATCCCCAGTACAACAATGGATTTCAGCAATATGTCACGGATCTACCAGGAACAATGAACTTCAACAATGCGATTTTTCCGCCAGCCCTGCCTTCCCATCCCTCCCCTCTCAGACACTCTGTACCACAGACGAGTACGACCTCAGCAAATCTGCAGTCATTCAACGGATTACATTTTTCTAAGCCCAGCAGCAACCGTATGCCCTTTTCTTACTCGGCTCTCCCCAAAAATGACCCGTACAATTTCTCTGAAGAAGTTTGCTTGAAACGTAAAGTAGAAGATAATTATGGGCAAGTGCCTAAAAAGAAGAAAGTGAAAAATAACAAAGAAAAAATTAATGGAAATGTAGATAAAAGTCATTTAATCAAAAACAAAACTGTGAAAAAAGACATAGAAACCAATGCTCTCTCATTAAACGAAATTGAAGACAGAGTACAGAATATACTTAAATCGATACAAAGAGAATGCAGCATCAAGGAACCCAAAAATGTGCAATCGAATAAATTGGATTTTAATCCTGCTCAAGTTTGTAAGACCAAAGAGGAGACAGATGGATCAAGTTTTGTTGATATTTCTAAGACGAAGGATGATATCGAACTTGATAATTTATCTAAAAGGTCAATGAAAAGTGCTGAAGAAATTCACTGGGAAGAGCTCCTGGGTAATTCTTTGGAAATGGAAGGTTGCAGAACTCCACCAAACTGCTGCGCGAACTGTGAGAAACTGGGCTTCCGGAACTCTCCTCAGTGTCTCCACAAACGTTCAGCACCAGAAGTGGATGTCTATGACTTCGATGACGATGAAGACGTCTCAAATCTCTCGGAACCCAAAACTTGCTCAAGGATTGAGGCAGCAAAGTCCAATGTATTCAAAACGGAAGAAAAACAAGAAAAGCATGTTAATAAAATCAAAGTGGAATCAGATAATCACGATTCAGAGAAGGAGAATTTTTGTGAAAATGAATTGTGTTCAGAGTCATCAACTTTTACAAAATCGCAAAAATCTGATCTCAAAGAGGACGGTAGTGCCAAATTGGAGCTGCTGTCTGAACATATAAGTAAGCTGAAAGAATGCATGACGGAAGATGAGGAGCATTTGGACAGACTTAGGAAGAACATCAAATCGGAGATGCCAATGTGTGGCTGCAGGGGACCAGATTGTAAGTACTCTTTTCTATTGTTCTTATACTGGAGGTCAAGTACTGTATCCATTTTCTTATGACTTATGCTGTCAGAAAATGAAAGAGCATTTTCTGGAAACTTCATTGTGAAGAAAGGATATAACCAAGGTTAACCATGCTTTTGAAATTCCGTTTCAAATATTCACTAGGCCCATTCATATGGGTAGAGGAGATTGTGTATTAAATAAAAATATGAAGAAAGTAAATGTATGGAATAGTTGATAAATATTAAATAATTTCTAAACGATCAAAACGAAAAGTAGTGTGTGGTTGGTAATGTGTACTTAATTAATGGAATGACTTGTAGTACTGATGTGAATTTGTGACTGAATTCAACAGTGTTCAGATCAATGAAACGTCTCTTGAGTACATCAAACTCCTGCACACTTGATGTATGTAGCTGCATTGAAATCATTTCATTTTCCAACCTTTTCAAAGAGAGACTCAAGTGAAAAGTTATTGCAGTGTAAAATGTACTATAGCATAAACTTTTACAAATGATTAACACAAATACAGATAATGTATAGCCTTTTAGTTTCCTTGTTGTATAACGCATTGTTGAAACCAGGAAAATAACCAGGACATGTACTTTTGCCCCTTCTGTTCTGTTTTTCAATGATTTAGATTTACTTCAAGCTCGGTGAATATTGTACTTCTCAGGTGTTTAAATCATTGTATTGACCTCTAAAACAGCAATAATTGTATACTATATTGCTTTTGTCAGACTCGAGGTTAATAACAGTCTAACCATTATCAGATATCATCTTGACCCTTGTGCTTTTATAAATAATAAGTGCAGGTAAAAACCCAATGTATTTTACCAAACCTGATTTTAAAGAATGTATTGAATCGAATATCAAAGCAATGAACATTGAATTGAGCATTTATACTGAACAGTATCGATGTTTTGGTGAATCGACAGACATCAAACTTGGTACACTGGTACATTGTAAGCAGTAGATCAAGTCAAGGCTAAAGGGTCAATCCACTCTGAACTCTATGCAAAATATCTTGAGAACCCTTTCCTTGATAGACATCAAACTTGGTACACTGGTATATTGTAAGGAGTAGATAAACCCTATTGGTTTTGGGTTCACAAGGTCAAGGGTCAAACTGGACATCGCATAGTAATATATTGATAAATGTAACATGTTCATCTTCAGTGCCCATACAAACAAGAAGGTACTCATTTGAATTAGCCAGATGTATCATATGCCTTTCAAATTTTCAAATAAGATGCAGACTTTTGCAAGAGAAGTTGAAGTGGATCAAAATTGTAACACTTACAGAGAAGCAACGTTAACAAACAGAAAAAAAACAAAAAACAACAACTAAATTCCTGTTATTACTGTCATTTTGTAGCAGAAACAACTTCCTAAAGTCCAATCCATGTTGAATTTTATTTCAGGAAATGGTAAGGAAATATAACGTCAGTATGTTTATTTATCTAGATATCCCTAGTGAGGATGTGGAGGGCCCTTACTACACCCATCTGGGAGCAGCACGGAGCATTCAGGCAGTGAGGGAACTCATGGAAAAGAGGTAATCCTTTTTTTTTTCGAAGGAAAAGTGAAATGCATTTGATATACTTATGCCAGTGATTTAAAGTTTCTCTCAACATTCATTGGTTCAAGGACTACTAATTTTACAAAATTCACTAGTTTATAACATTAAATTAACAGTAAGAAAAAACCCAACCTCAAACTGTTGCGTTCAATTTTATTAATAAAACTTTAAGGCATCATAGGGCATATCATCTACTGTGGAATCATCATTGTTCGTGGGGGTACCAATGTTCGTGGATTTCATGGGTCACTTTTACCCATGAATTAACATCCCCAGGAACATGTTTTATTTTGCTTTTAATCTTCATAAATATTGTGCCGTTCGCATTATTTATGAATTACCCAGTAAATTATGTCCCCCACGAACCATCAAAATTTTGGTTACCCACAAACATTGGCCCCCACGAATTAAAATGATTCTACAGTATGTCGGTAACAGAATCTGTGTCTGAAATGCTAAAATGTACTAATTCATTTGGATTGACAGAGATTCAGTCTCGGAATATAATGGTCTGATCCTTGGAAGTAGAATATTCGTTTGTACAGTCCCTGAAACGTTCTACTTTGCCATTTTTTCGTGCGTTCATCATGCGTTCAGCGTGTGGTCACCGTGCGTTCAGTCATTTTTCATTCATTGTTCAGCGTGCGGTCACCGTGCGTTCTCCGTGCGCTCTGCGTGCGGTCACCGTGCATGTGGTAAAGAACGTTTCAGGGACTGTTTGCAGTTCATGAAAACAGCAATACATACATGTACAAGTCCATCATCACCTCCACCCACACATGAAAATCTCTCTTCCCAACTCACCAGCAATGCTCTTCTTTAGTTTTATTGTACTTCTTGGCCACATTTTACAAAAGAACTTCCCACTAAGACCAAAATCTTCCTTTTCATTTTATTTCATTCTTTATGCTCATTAATTTTGATTTAAATGTGAATGAGAAGAATTTTATGTAAGTAGTTTCTTACAAAATTAAACTGAGTTTTCAGATTTATGGTTGGATCCAGTTTACACTGTGCTGTCAAACTGTCACACTCAAAATGATGCTTGAATCTGTATCCTAAAACATTCTAGTGAAGTGAACTTCACTTTGGAAATCTAGGCCCCAAACTGCGTTTTAAAACCAATGAAGAAGAAACAAAAGTCCACACTTTATATACTAAACTTTTATTATCCCCTCACAATTTGTCGCAAAGGGGATATAGCACTGTGTTCATGCGGCTGTGTGTGTGTCTAGAACCTTGTGAACGACATTCATCAGAGGATCATCAAACCTTCCACAAATGTTGCTCATAGAGAGAGGATGAACCCCATTGATTTTAAGGTCAAGGGTCAAAGACCAAGGTCACTATTGACTATTGCCTAAAAAATCTTGTGAACAAGATAGAGGACACAGCATTCATCAGATGAACATCAAACCTTCCACAAATGTTGCCCAGAGAGGATGAACCCTATTGATTTTCAGGGTCAAAGGTCAAGGTTACTAATGACTATTGCCTAAACACCTTGTGTTGCAAGGGTATGCTAAGATTTCTTTGCCTTGTCTTTTGCTGGTTTTCTATTGCAATATATATATTCTATAAATTTAGTTAATATATAAATATGGATTCTGGATGGTTAAAACAATCACTTTCCGACAGATTATGTACATTTTGTATTGCAATGTGTATTTCTTGTGTTTCAGAACTAGAGAGATGACAAATTATGTACATTTTGTACTATTTCTTGCTTGTGTTTCAGAACTAGAGAAACAACATTTTGTACTATTTCTTTGCTTGTGTTTCAGAACTGGAGAGACAGGGAGAGGCATTCGTATAGAGAAGATTCGTTACACTGGGAAAGAGGGCAAAAGCTCACATGGCTGCCCTATAGCAAAATGGGTAGGGTTTGTTTTACTTATCACTGTAGTCTCGGAAATCATGCTGGTCCTCTGTTATTGGAACACTTTCTGACCAGTGAAAAGTCTACAGTGAATTTAAGCATAATTTCTTCTTAGTAATATAGCATTATAAAAGTTGAAATGGGAAGTATTAGTCATTTCTATATTCATTGATTCTTGTCAATACTGACTTAAAAGTTGTCTGCAAGAAATTATTCTATACTGCTTACATGACATGGGGAATCTTTTCTTTAAAAAAAATTGTAATTCTGGAGAAAATGTTCATGACAAGCAGTTACTGAAGGGAAACATTGTTTTAGTCTTGATTCTTGTGCTGGAAAGTCTTACAGTTAGATAGAAATAACAAGATTTCAGAGTAACATTCACAATTTTCAGATCATACGTCGATCAGGAGTAGAAGAGAAGTACTTATGTGTTGTGAAACAGAGGCCTGGCCACTTCTGTGAGTCAGCCTGCATCATAGTTGTGTTGGTAGCTTGGGAGGGGGTGCCGCAACACATAGCTGATGATCTCTACCAGTATCTCCGGACCACTCTACCTACGAATGGGTTTGAAACGGAGAGGAGATGTGGGACCAATGAAAGGTACTTGGATAATCTGCAGCGTTGTCTCATAGATAAGACAAACTGTGTGTTTTTTTGGCTAGAGTGTCTAAGAACCTGTTTGGTTGTTGAAATTTACAATACAATGCTGAATGTGTACTGAATTTTACTGGATTTGAATTTCAACACCTTGGGTAAAGGTGCCAGAGCATTGATTTAAGATTTGCTCTGAATTTCTTGCTGATCCGTCTATGTATTCATCAGTACACAATATTATAATACTGAATAAGAAATCATATTAAAGTTCTAATTGAACTAACCTATAAACACACGAAACTAAGTAAAAGTACACATTCAGGTGAAGAACACATCTCGTGTTTATTGAAAACATTGATGTAAGAAAAGCTGTCGAGTTTTTTGGGTAATTTGCTTTTGCGTGGAAGGCATCATCTATGCATAAAATTACCATGAGTTGAAATAAACTTATTTGCAACCAGATAAATATTATTAATTATGTTTACATTATCACGGATTTATATATCCAAATGGAAATGGAATGTTTTGTAATTTAAGAATTATGCATATTTCTGCATGTTTCTGACACCCCATATGACACACATTTTAATCTGTGGTAAATAAAACAGACACAGCTTGGTATATTTATTACAAGTCATGAATTTTTAAAAACATTTTTGTGTAATGAAACAAAAACTATTCTGGACTGGAGGGAAAACTTAACATGTAACATGCCTGTGTTTCTTCAAAGGACTCAATGGTTAGAATGCAACATTCTTAAATTCATCAACATTTTATATTGGATTGTTCTTTTGGTAAATCAAAAGAAATATTACAATTTCAATTTGTTGTATAAAACCACATATATACTTCTAATACAATTTATTGTAAATTTTCAATCACAAAAACCAAATTCTGAATTTTAAGAAAAAAATTGTCTTTATATACGCTTATAATCGGCAAAACAGATTATTTGAAGCGTAAACTGCACCAAGTTTGATTATATCGTATAACTTAGGTCAAAATTAGCTTCATTCCTTAAAATTTAATTCAGAAAATTGCATTTAAGGTTATGTGTTGAATAACTTGCGAATTTTCAAGAGGCAGAGGAAATTTACAGGAGCAACAAAGTAGAAACAATACCGTCAAATGCATTGTGACATCATTCTAGGATGTCATGTAGTGGGAATAAAGAGCAAGTTAGATTATACGGTACGATGAATGTTGCTAAATTGAAATGAACCGATCAGACTCCTTGTTACAAGTAAAATTAGATTATAATATGTTGACAGTGCTACCGTTAGTGCAAGCAAAGCCCTTTAAACCATCTTGAAATACAAAATTATCTAGATGTAAAATCTGCCTGTCCATTTAACGTGGGAAATATGACGGAGTCAACATGAATAGTTTTATTGTAATGTCATATTAGCTGCAATGTTTTGTTTTCTTTCAAAGAAAGCAGTTATTAACAAATAGGGAAACATACGAAGGTATGAAAAAGCTTGTTTGGAATTTAAAAAACACTTGTGGTACTTTCCAAACATCCTATTTATTTTATGGAGTTGTCAATGTGTACTGCAGTGAAGGCGACATTTTTGCGGACGCATTGTGGGTCATAGTCACAATTTTTCAGCTGATAGAGAGCAAATCGAGGGATTTACTAATCAATGAAGTGAACTCGTCGTGCTTCGTTCACTATAAGGGTATGAATTGTAGTGCTTCAAAATGGCATACTTTTCATGAAGCGCTAATATTCAGCATCAAACATTGCTGTATATACTCTGATGAAATTGATTTCTTAGTTAGGCATAGCATTAAAGAACTTTTGATATGAAGGTTGGAAAGTTCTCAACAGTTCAGAAGAAACGCTATAGAGGTGAATATTATTTTGTTATTTTCTTATTTTTTGTAGAAAAACATGCGCCTGTCAGGGAATTGACCTCGTGAGGCGAGGTGCTTCCTTTTCCTTTGGGTGTTCATGGAGTATGTATTACAATGGCTGCAAATTTGCACGAAGCAGGGAGGCAAGGAAATTCAAGCTCAAAGACACGGCAAAGGTATATATAGATATTACGTTTGTAATTGTAATGATAACCATTTCGTCGTGAATGTGTTGCACTTAGGAACAATGTGCGTATGAATACAAATATAGTACATCCAATTTAACGGTTGAGTACTCTGGCAGAAAGGAAAGTAGACGGAACTTATTTTTTGAAATACATGAGGCTATACACTGCGACACTTCTCACCTGCGTACTTGGCGTGAAATGCTAACATGCTTTGTAAAGTATGGCTGAGTGTATAGCAGCGCAGTTCCTACCCTCATATATTTATACCCCCACGCAACGAAGTTGCTGGGGTATATAGTTTTTTACCTGTCTGTCCATGTGTCATAGCATATTTGCCTGGATAGCACTTTCATTTGTGGTTGGATTTCTAGGAACTTTTGGAAGTTGTCAGTAATAATGAAAGCTTAGATGGGAAGCTTAGATGGGATTGATGTCAAGGGCAGGGGGGGGGGGGGTCACTTTGTGGGAGGGAAATTTGCTTCAATATCATGGATTTTGTGTTATAGCATATTGTTGCCTGAATATTGCTTTCATTGTTGATGCATTTCTAGGATACTTTGTAAAGTTGTAGGTAATAGTACAAGTTTGGATGGGATTGATTTTTAGAGACATTTTGTCGGGGTGGGGGGGGGGGGGGGGGGGGCGGGTTGGAAGGGGGGGGGGCTGGATTTTTGCATACAACATTTTGTCATATGGATATATTTATGTTAGGCATGAATGGTATGTCCTCATTGTTCCCCAACATTCAGGGGTCAACTGTGATATAGGGGGATGCATGGGGTATTGTTAGCACTTTAATCAAGTTCTTTAATTTCAAAAATTAAATTTATTTCTTGAAAGATAGTTTTTGTACAGTACAGCTTTTTATTTTAGCTCAAAGATATGCTATTTTAAAAAAGGGAAAGAAATGTTTTTAGAAGTAAATGTTAATTTGATTTGAAAATGTATGATCAGTGCCCTTTTATGACTTTCTTCAGGAAGTTGAATTAGAAGGAAAACTGCAAGCCTTAGCAACAAAGATGGCTCCATTGTATAGCCAAATGGCTCCTGATGCATATTCCAATCAGGTATGTCATGTTAAAAAACTGTTGATGGAAAATCAGACAGGGGATGGCACTTCAAACACAAATAAAAATAATGTTTAATTTCTGAATAGTCTTATTTAAATCTCTTTATGAAATCACGTTTTAGGATAACGCTTATAACCTGACTGAAATTTCTAGGAATATGTAGTGAAATTCTGCTCTCTGTTTATAATCTGCATGGATCGTTACTTCATTTAAAATACATGACAGTAAAGCAAAGTCTATGAACATGTATACAGTGGGCCCTCGTTTATCCGG
>CAJDSM010034016.1:2562-19993 GCA_903981925.1 Ostrea lurida
TGTGCGCTGTTCAAGCCAATCGAGAAATCGGTTTTAGCCCAATGGTATATTTTTTGTGTATCCCATGAAAAAAGGTCTTCTAACACATGCTGCATGTAAGATGTTAGTTGAATATTTAACGTCTGTGTAAACACGGTTACCGCCCGAAATCTCACGAACATAATTGTGGGAATTGTCTATTTAAGATAGCTTTACAATAATATTAAAAATCCGAGGAAACTGAAAACGTAGTATGGTAATTACTTGAATAATTGAAATGTGGGTAGCAGGAAAATAATACAATATTTGCAAATTGTGTCTGTTATACTGCCAGCAGAAACTTTCTTGAATACAATATCGAATATGTTGGTTTTCTGGTTTTTGAAAAACGTATTATGAGTGCAAGCCTCGGAGATTTAAAATAATTTGACTTTAACCTTGCGCTTTCTCTTTGCTCTGGAATTAGAAGTGTCAATTTGTCTTTTTCTGCAGCAGTAATTCGAATTTGGGTGATTGTGCATGGTCCCTCCTCAATTTGGATACAGCTACCCACAACTATCAACTTTTGTCATGTCTCTCTGTCACAGGAATAACTGCGTTGTTGATTCAGTTCATATCTCAATGCGTCTATAACGTTTAAGATGATGGCGCTTTTTTGTCTCTTTTGCGTAGGTGTCTACGATATTTGAAATCTTGATTCTTCTTAATAAGTGTTCGGTCCCTACGACTTTTTTAGAGCTATTTCTGCGTTAATTGCTAGGTAAACGCATGTGTCGGGATCTAGCTGCGACCAGAGATTTGGGTGATTTCACCGTATTAAGTGGCAAAAACAAGCTCCATTACTTGAAATTACAATCTGTTTGACATCACTTTACATAAAATATGACCGAATGCAACTCCAGTGGAGATTACTACATACATCAGAATTCAACAGAACACTTAAAAACCTCTAGATTATCATATAGATTTGTATAAATTTTTACGGATTAGTCATACATTTATATATCTTATCATTTGTTTAGCCGTCATTTAGCTGTTCCGTTGTGCTTTAAGCTTCATTTTAATTTCTTAAATTCTTATAAAAATATTCGGCTGTAGCGGAAACGCAGTTTGCCGTATTGTGCACAGGGAAAATAAAACCAAATATGTTCTTGATTTCTAAAGTTATTGATTCCAGACACGAAGAGTGAAATTTTCCAAATGTGTTTGAAAATGAAATCTCCTGTCACTCTCAACGGATGACTATTAGTGATGGCATGTATATCTACGCGTTACTGATGTACTGTATTCAATTTTTGAGCTCTTTGCTTTACATTTTTAAAGATTGTGAAAAAAAACGACCCAATTGGACATCTCAATAATTCAGAGCAATGAACATTTTTTGAGTTCTGTTATCAACAGAAATTTTAACGATGTCATTAAGTCTTATCCTTTAGACTTTCCAGAAGACTTTTGTTGAAATGTTTTCTACATTTTTATTATAGTTAAGGCATTATTGCTAAGGATTCTGGCAGATAGAACGAAAATGACGTTAATTTTATATTCCAAACAGATGTATAAAAGTGCATTCCTGCAATATTGCCTGACTGAAAGTTCTTTTATAAGATTGTTTTTACATTTAGTCTTATACCATTGGTTACTCACTCGTTTTTAATCTTTTTCGTAACGAGACAGTAACTGAGATTGCTTCTCTGTTGCTTCTCTAGTGCAGTTCATTCCTCTGCCCGTATTGGCTCAAAATTATGAATAGGATTTGTCAAACATGATTTTCTTGGTTATTAAAATCAAACACAGGAATTGTAGGCAGTTGTCTAGAATTACTGCTCTCGGATATTATCAGACCTGAGAATTGTTAATCTCTATTTTTTTATGATTTGTAGATCCTGATGTCGACCCCCGTGAGCCATTCCACCGTCTCCTCCGGTTCACCACTTCCTGTTTTGTTGAGAAATGCGACCGCCCTCATAATGACTGACCACCCGCCACACCCGGCAAACTAGTTTCTGTTGCCTTTCAGATATGGGTCGGGCGGTTACTGCAGGCGTTTCTTATGCCCGGTTGGTACTTCCTCGCTGTGCTTACCAGGATCTCGGTTGTCACTAGCGCCGTCACCACTGTTTACGGGCTCATCGAGAGTTAATGGCCGGTGATGCGGAGCCGTCAGGGTCGTTCTAATTCCCTTGGTAAGGTTCATCTAGTTCGCCGATTTGATTCACTGTCCATGAAGCTTAATGTCTATCTGATATGGGTCTGGTTCCCTTTCTCGATTTCATACCCTTGATGCATTTTATACCGCCGGGCGCTCTTTTTGAATAAAAGTGTAAAATGTGGCAAGATGTGGGGTTGTGGTCCACTTACGACGGTCAATTGCTCGATGTAAATGAATGCATCAATCATAGTCTTGTTAATCTCCATAAGCCGGTCGATCGATTCTTTGTGAGCTTTCTCTTTCTAAAGTGCTACTGAGTCTTTGATACTAGTAGTAGCCTCTTCATGTGTTTTCTCCAGACGCAGAAGAGGTGCCTGAAGTTAGGAAATCGGGACGGCAACTTCACTAATGGGGAAGCCATTATTGCCATGAATTGGTAAGAAGATTTATTATATTTCGTATTATCGTTTATTCTTTTCCTTCTTCAAATGCACGCATTGGTGTCCAGCTCGTTTTCTTTAATCTTATGGCAATTTTATTAAGGCTTAAGAATTTTTTGGTTACTTAACTGGTTGCGGCTATTATAATGATCCAAAAACATACGGATGCTTTGTGAAAACGCTGTATGTTCCGTACGACATCGTATCGTGATTTACTACGCGCAATAAGAGGGAATTGGTTAAAACATACAATTATATTACGATGATCAGAACTCTATATAATCCAGGGCAATATCCTTACTAAAAATAAAACCCCAAACCATTTTCGTAAATTTTCAAGATATCAATCGACACTTTTTTTACAGGAAAAGACTTCAACAGAAATGTCTCAATAACATATTTATTTGGCAAGTTGGTTTTCCGGATTTACTTCTTGTTCTTTTGAAAGAAAAACACGGCCGAATTCTATAAATTGTGGAAACCCCTTTGCGTATACTAGCCCGGGTTGAGAATTCTGACCCAAATGACCTGGTTGAACTCGTAATATGAAACGCAACCACATATAAATCTCGTATAGTCCCCACCTCAATGGCAAACCATTTTGGTAGCCTATCTTTGCATGTCCTGTAACCTGTAGTCACACACCATCTTACTTTTCATGGAGAGTTGCTGCAAAAGATGAATTAACGGCTTTGATGCCATTCTATGTCAATTAAGACCGCCAGACTGTTCAGAGTACGTACAGACAGTTTTCATTAGTAATTATTTAAATGTGGTGTACTGAGATCTATTAATTAGTGACCGAGTTATTTTACAAAATGACGATGCGTTAAGATTGGGTTGTTTCATACAAATATACGTATGTTACATTGGGATGATCATTTCAGAGACTAGTTGTTCTTATGTCACTCCTACACCAGAATAAATAATATTGTGAAGGAAAAGGTTTGATTATAATCTCATCATAATGTTATATAATTGGGAATTTGTGTGTGTGTGAAATTTTATGATAAAAGATAGGACAGATAGAATTTAGAGCTCCTGCATATAATGTATGCTCGGAAATTGAAAATTAGTAATTCAGTGACTCAACGATTATCTCTTTATAGGTTCGTATTGTATAACAGCACAGGTGATAACCGATACCGTTAACAAAAATATGTCCAATATCTTAGCGACAAGTGCCTAATTAAATTAGCCAAAACCTCATATAGCCTTGTTATACTAAAACCCTAACAGAGTCGAAAACGTGATGCTATAATGGTCTACAATAACCAAAATTTGTAATCTGTACTCTTACTGTACTACATATTATACACTAACAGTTTATATAATCAATTTGCCATACATTTGGTATGCTGACCTCACATGATAAAATAAATAGCAAAAAGAAGTATTAAGCAGAATATCCTACTATGTACATGTATATACAAAATTTGTGATGTATATATCAGAAATGTGACATCATGCGTCTAAGCTTAATTTCAGCATAAAATCCAATATAATTAGACCACTGTTCATACTGGTGAAAGACTACGGTGACTCTCAGCTCCATGTGAAAACAATAACTTACTGCGAAAAGCTTGTATCTGTTAAAATTACCAAGCGATATCTTGTGATGGTAGCTCGTGAAAGGCTAATCACTATTTAGTGCGGTACGAATCCTTCCCAACCATCTCTAACATATATGTTTATATGAGTCGACATATAAGTGCGTGTATACAGCCGTACGATTTAATGGTATATATGGTATAAACTTCAAATCTATGAGCTCGTAGTCTACAGTGATTGATAATGAGGGAAAACTATACTCATCAACATTCTATGTAACATGTACTCTTAAATAATTCGATTAGCCAAAACCAATAGCTCCTTACCGAATTGAGTGAGTGAGGAAGAATACATACATCTCAATCATACTGTATACCAAATAACTATTTACCTTAAAATTACTGGCTGGCCCCGTCAAAGGCACTCAGAAATATATGCATACTGTCTAAGCATGTGTATCCGGAAATGCACTGTCTCCATTTAATCCGGTACCAAGAATAGTCATATGATCCAGAGACATTTAAGAATATGCGCTGGTTATGAGCGTAGACAACTCTGTATTGGGTAACCTCAACTGATAAGATTCGAGGCTTGATGTTAAATACGAATTGATTATTAAGAGTTCCATCACCAACTAGCAGACAATGGCTGACCGTCGAAAATATTAACGTCATGCTTGTGTTAGTAAATTCCACACAACACAAGACAATGGCTACAATCTAATATAACGTCCGCCTTCTGTTAAAACTAAAGGGTGGATGTTTCTTTCTGTAAGACAACAGCTAGACTCTGTCATATTTTGTCTCAATTTGTGCGTCTAAGGATGCTAAATTACATGTATGCTTCCAATGCATGTTTGCATGGGAAAACTCCAAGAAAACGTCTAGACTGTATTATTTGAAAAAAAGAAGAGACAACAAATTGTATTTCATATATGTAATTGCAAAGTAATCAAATATGAGTCTAGCTTTTGCAAAATTCATCAATTAAAATTCAATTTCTTTCATTTGAAAAACAGATTCTTTAGTACTTTTTATCCATAGAAGAAATAGAAGTCCTTGGAAATTTTTTTTTTTTTCCATATTGGATGCAACTTCCGCCA
Source organism: Ostrea lurida (assembly GCA_903981925.1). Lineage (NCBI taxonomy): Eukaryota > Metazoa > Mollusca > Bivalvia > Ostreida > Ostreidae > Ostrea > Ostrea lurida. The sequence continues at coordinate 7,784 of CAJDSM010034016.1, forward strand.
AGAATCTTCAATGACAATGCCGATTATAAAATATATTGATGATAGCCTAAAAGATGACACCAGCACTTGTCTTCAAAGTCATCGCATTGGTTAACAGTGTTGTTGTTTTACATCCCTCCCTTTGAGAATTATTTCATTTACATGGAGACGATCACCATTTGCCGGTGAAGGGAATGCAAAATTTAGGCCTTGTGCATCGCGCTTACTAGGCCTTCTTAGCATGCGAAGGGGACTTTTATTCGCATACTGTAATGATTCGGGATTTTGAGGTCTGACCAATAGGTTTCTTTTATTAGTCAGTGTCACGTGATAAAAGGGTATAAATACCGCGAATCAGCGCTGCTCAGTGTCATTGTTGTTAGCTGCAGCCAAGGTGAGAAGACGTGTTAACCAGTGTAAGTTTATCNGAAGGACCGCCCTATTTAGTCGCCTCTTACGGCAAGGAAGGGTATATAAATCAGTTCCTTAATACTGGTGTTTTTACACTTATCATTTTTAAAATTGAAATGCTGTAACTGAAATATCCCCATGAATTTCAACATCTACATCAGATGAAGGAAAACATGGTAAAAAATCAGTAGGCTTAAATAAATTAATTGGTGATTGATAACATTTTATATAGTTATATGTATGTATTCCGAATTTCATGAAGAAAGCATATATGCGTAACCTCACGGTAGGGGACGAATTCACTGCACCTACTACAGTGTATGATTATTCCTCTCAGGCACCTGATCCCACCTCCAGCATTTCCTCGGGTCTGTATTTACATACCCTTAATGTTGTATTCTTTATAGGAATTGAGATCGATCACTGTTCTCTATCTTTACCATTTTAGAGTAATATTAAAAAGCAAAATTCTACCATTATTCAAAAATCGGGTTTTTTTTCTTTTTGGGATCTTTCGGGATCTTAGGCGACCCTACATAGCCGGGTAAAAGGGCTATGGTAAATACTAGTACTACCAGTATATCTTTCAGAAATAAATTTTCATAAGTATGTCAGTGTAAAGCGTTCAATTCATGCCATAATGTATTAATTTATTTCTTATACCTGTATCCTATTCAATATGATAAAAGATAAGGTTAATTATGAAGAGGTAATTATTATTCTGAGATTACACCCAGGGAGTCGCAATGTCATAGTGCAAATAAAACGCATAATGTTAATTAGAAAATGTTTCAAACTCTTGAAAAATGATAAGACAAGCTAAATCTTGAAAGCTATAAGAAGAATTTACTTTTTAAAATTATAAACACCTAATTGTTTAGCTAAGCTGTCTATTGAAGAGTTACTGCTTGATGTAGGTGGCCATTAAGGTGCATGGGCCTTTTGTTACAATGCTGTACATTCTGGTTGTTATGAAGGCCCCAAAAATGTAATAGTAAAATAGGCAATATTTAGATCGTTAATAACACTATATGGTTTTGAATCTCTATTTAGAAGAAATTCACAAATATTCAAATTTACCATCAAGACAAAGAGTGGCATTTTAGATGCTTAAAGGCTGCAATAAATTATGTCATCGCAGATGTTACAAGTCGATATAATTATTGACACATAGTTTGAAGCTCTCACATTGATCAATACTGATTTTAGCTTGATCTTAGTTTTGTATGTCACAACTTTGCACTTACTAACGCCGCCATCTCTGATTCCTCTACAAGTATTGTTTTTTTAGATTACGTTGTAAATTTGTACAGTTTTTTTTTTTCAAAGATGGACCGCATGCCTACTAACAATTTGGCGGTCACTGATTGAGAGAGACCCGATTTTGTAAAAGCCATCATCTTGTTAGTTAATTTGCTCCGGTGGGGGTATTTAATTTTAGTACATTCCTTCCATCGGAAAAATTGAAAGAAAGATAAAAAAAAAAAAACGGTTTTCAAGACTTCTATCTTTTTATTGTCAAGTTGATTGTGATTATGTCTATGCGCACCAATTTGACAGATGAGTTTGGTTTGTGAAAAATGTACTTTAACGATCTTTCAAGTTTCAAGTTGTTATTTCAAGCCAGTTTCCGCTTGAAGGCATTTCAGGTTGCTGACGTATAGTCAAACGAAATTAATTATGCATACAACTGTGCCAGTTAAAATGTCCCGTTTTTCCTTCAACATATGTGGAAAAACCAAAAAAAGCTAAACAATGTTACGATTGGCATATGTAATAATCATAATTATAACATGCATTGCATTCGCCTTGGCTCAAGGAAAAGATAAATCGAGGAGAAATCCGAACAGAAAAAAAGGTAAGTCCACCGTCCTCCTGTTTTCTAATTTGTAGTATTTATACAAGTTTTAAAGTTTTGTTGTTTTTGTTTTCGTTAACGATAATCATTTTGCAATATGCATGCCTTAAACAATAAAATGGATATATAACAATTAGAAACGACGTTTAACCACTGATTCTGTCAATGCAAGTAAATTTGTGGATTATGCTTGTCTGTTTATAAGCAGATTACACAGTGATTTTATATGTATAGTTCCAAAGTTAAACATCGTAATGTTTTACCTTTTCACTGGCAACTAGTGATGCGATTTTGGAGATCGGTGAAAGATGAACAATTTTTCGGATGACCTTAAGACGAAATGAATTGCCTAATTTGTTGATGTTTCATAAATTATCTACATCCTAAACGACACGAAAATTAAATGATTTATTATCAATGATGATATGAAAAGGTGGAAATATTCCTATACCGCTGTTATTCATTGTGCATCAGTTTTATCTTAGTTGAAGAATTTTCTTAGTACTTTGCATTTGAATTCAAAGCCGAAGCATCAGAATACATGTAAATTTGAGTAGAGCCATTATCGTGGTAGCGATGTAATGCGTCACAATACATATGACTTTTCCTTGTAAAAAATAACAGAAACAATGAAGCAGTGTTTAAAGAAATGGATTACATCTTAAATCATGGGAAGGTTCATTTTTTTGTAAATAACACTTTCAACGTATTTAGTAAGAAGCATTATGTGATTAATCAAACGCATTACGTTTATATGCTATGCTAAGTATCACTTGAGTTAAAATAAAACACGACAATAGTTTAAAGGGGCATGGACACGTTTTGAGCTAAATTCTATATTTGCATTTTTAATGTTTAAAATTCTTAATTATGTTATTTCTAATGGACAGCAAAAATTTAATGTCATTTGTTGAGTTACAAGTGAGATACAGCACTTCCGATTTTTTGCCATGTAAACAAGGCTCGTGCCATGTTTTTGTTTACATATATTGAATATGCTAGTATAAGTTCCGTTTAAAGAAGTTTTTTTCGAATTACAAGTCCATTCTGAACACAATTAAACAGTTTCTAGCATTTCTCACATCTCATTTTGTTTTAAACATAGTATTCTCTGTGAAGCAATCTTTATATAACAAAAGCTTGGCACGAGCCTTGTTTACATAACAAAGAATTGCGAGTGCCGTGTCTTACTACTGACATTCAAATTTTTGTTGACTATCATAAATAACTTTATTAAGCATTTTAAACATTTAAAATGCAAATATAAAATTTAGCTCAAAGCGTGTCCATGTCCCTTTAAATGTATGATTCATTATTATCATCCTGAGATATTAAAATTTTTATTTACAGCTGATACGGTGTGTCTTAACTGTGAAGAGGATGCCTGTGACAACAGTACAGGAATATGTGAACAATGTTTGAAAGGCTTCTACGGCGAGAAATGTGAAGACACCTGTCCAAATACCTGCTCGTCGTGTGAGCAGTCCACTGGCCGATGTATGTCTTGTCTAGACGGATGGTTTGGTCCCCATTGCTATTTCAAATGCGTCCTCTGCTTCTCTTGCGAAATGACCACGGGAAAATGCATCGCCTGTAAGCCGACCAAATGGGGACCTATTTGTCAGCAAGACTGCGATCGCAACTGCCATATTTGTAATGCAAAAGATGGAAAATGCACTCAGTGTGATCGGGGATATTATGGTGACCACTGTGAAAAGAGGTGTACGAACTGTCTCAAAGGGCGGTGTCGTCCAACAACTGGAGTCTGCCATTTTGGATGTGAAAAAGGGTATCACGGTAAATTCTGTAATTTGTCTTGTCCTAGTGAGTGCAAAGTATGTAATCAAAATGATGGAATGTGTATAAAAGAGCTGAAGAAGAATGGAAACTCTGCAAGAAAGACAGATAAATCGTCATCCAAGAAGCGATTATCAGATGGTAAAAAAACAGATGTTAAAACTGGAAAACCTTTAATTAAGATGGAATCAGTTTCAACAAAAAAGAAATCATCTACAGATAGCAAAAAAACGAGAAAAATCGAAAACTCTCAGACAAAGAAAAAATCGACTTCAACAATTAAGAAACTCTTGTCAAATAACAAAAGGCTGATGAGCAAAATTAGAGACTCTATGACAAGGACAAAATCGATTTCTTCTAATGAACGACTATCGTCGAATAATAACAAACCTGTGAGTAAAACTGGAAACTCCCCGTCAAAAAAGGAATCAATTTCTACCATCGAGAGACCATCGCCAAATGGTAATGAACCCATGGGCAAGACTGGACACTCTCTAGCAAGGAAAGAATCAATTCCTATAAGAGAAGGGATATCGTTGAACGGCAATAAACCAGGGGGCAAACCTGGAAAATCTCTGTCAAAGAAAGAATCGATTCCAAAACTGGAAAGACCGTCAATGGATGGTAAAAAACCAAAGGGACAAAATGAGAAATTTTCATTGAAGCCATCAATTTCTAAAAATGAAAGGCCATCATTCAGTTTCAAGACAAATGCAGGGAAAAACGAAAAAGCATTAACAAATGGACCAAGTTTAAAACAAGAAAGACCATCAATGGATGGTAAGAAGATGATAGACAAGAATGGAGGTCTGCCAAAGAAGGAAACCTCTTCTATAAAACAAACTTCTTCCTTGGAAGGCGATAAGACAGTGGGCCACAGTGTAGATTTGCCAGAGAAGGGGTCAATTTCTCCAGAAAAAATGACTTCTTCGGGAACTCGAATAATATCTAATCCGTTCTCGTAAACAAATTTTGTCACACCCATCAACCATTATATCTCAGACAGAAAAACCGACAAATCAATAAAGGGAATGAATGAACAAAACCAATGATCTAATTCTCTTACAACAAGTATACCATAAAATAGAAGCGAATCTGACTGAGAGTGCTGGAATAAGAAAGCGGAATTCTGACAGAGTAAAGATTGATACAAAGATATTTTTTAAACCCAGTATGTTGAGATTGGAATTAAAATATGAAATAGACTGAAAATATGATATGGATGTAATTCAATGCGTAACGAAAGGGGATAGGACAGTTTTGAATGTAATGAATCAAGGTAGCTGTTCATTGTTAAATAATTATTAAAGTGAAATAGGTATAATTAACATCACTGATAAATAATGAAACGTTCATTGTTTTGTCCTTTAAACTTTTTAAAAGAGTTCTCCATTTTAGGAAAGTTAGAAAAAATACTTTTCTAAAAATACATGCGGTAAAGGATAAGTCTTATTTCATGTTTTTTTAAAGAGATAGTTGATCCAACTTTTCACCAAGGGAAAATGTTTGCAAAGATAATTTCTCTCTAATTTTTTTGAAAGAAAGCATGCTCTATTTATAAACTTCAATGTAAAATCCAAAGTAAAATAGCGGTAATCAAGTACTAGTTCGTAATAAGAATTTTGCTTCTATAGTGTATTATTTTTATTTGATAAATCCCTAAAAATGATACCATGATCATAAAAACTATTCCACCCATTATTTGAAAAAATGATTTTTACTCATTGAATACCTGCGAAAAACAGGTAAGTTCAGCATCAGATTGAATTTTTGATTAGTCGTCTTGTGCAATATTTAAATTTCCTTTGTAATGACCGATGTTAAATAAAGTTTGACCATGATTTTGAATTGAGTTAATCAATGAAGATCAAATGCTTTAAACATATCTCCCGACAATAAAACTAGATAGATCAAAGCAATCATAATCTCTGATTAGTATCCATATGGGATGAAGAAATCTAAGCCAAGGGGGTAAAATTGCTCCCTGACCGAAATGTTCAATTCCGAAGGCGATATTTTCCTCATCCTACATGGATCAATTCAAGATGCGCTATTTCTAATTCTCCCATTAATTGTTCGTTTTATTGATTACTTTTAAAATATTTTTATCATATTCCTTAGTATTCATTAGACAAAGATGAGTAGGGGAATACTATATATATGGGCAGTACTATAAAACAGTGCTGGGGCAAATGAAAAGGTAGAGATAGCGAGCATTAATCTGTCATAATTCCTATGAAGAATACAAAATCAAGAAAATGCAAAAGCAGCCCCTGGACACATTGGAAAGGGATCGGGGGCTTAAGAGGAGGAAGCATCCTCTGTTGACTGGTCACACCAGCTGTGTCCCCTATATCTTGATCAGGTAAAACCTGTAGTATAAAATTGTATGTAAACACCGGCCTAACAATGTAGTTATGAGACACGCCAGACAGCATTCGACTTAACGACAGGTTAGTCGTAATTACATAATAGTATTTACGAAGAATTTGATTCGTTTGATGGTTTTATATTGTTCAACGTCCCGCTCAAGAATGTTTCACTTATATGGATATGTCACCTTTGCCTGTGATGGGCTGCAAAATTTAGGCCTTTGCTCGACGCTTCTGGCTTATGAACAAGGAGGGATCTTCATAATGCCACAATTGTTCTGAAATGGAACATAGGTTTTTACGGTCTCAACTTAAGGACCAGTCGCCTTTTACGACAAGCAAGGGATACCGAGGACCAATTTTAATCCATGTCCTTATGGAAATGTTTGATTCGCTATGCACAATATTCATTATTACGGAAGAGCCGGTAGGTGCCAGGGTATAGAATTAATATTTTATGTGGTGGCATTATATTCAATGAGTTCATAACATGTTATAAAACTCTAGGGAATGGGAATCACTGAAGCGTAAATTCATTATCAGCGTGTTCGATTTGACCATGTTTTTCTGTAATGTGATTAATCCAAGATCCTTCAATAGTATGAGTGTGACATCGGGTAATTCCACCAATAAGATTCGATTTCTACTGGACAATCCACAGCATTGCCCCCTTGTTGAATTTGTACATGTCCTAGCATTCATACACAAGTAAATATTGAAGGATTACTTTTTTTGCCTTACATCGCGCATCCATTCGGGAACTCTGAGAAAATTCAAAATGATTAAACTTTGGATATGAAGGTGAATGCAAACAAATAATTATTAGGAAAAAAAATAGGCTCTCGGAGCATACTCCAGAATAATTTACATTTCTATGTGTAAACTACAGAACTATATTCCGGATAGGTATACCTTTTGGGAGAGGAATATAATAGGTTGTTGCCTGCTGCCCAATCCCATTCACTATTTGTGAATAGGTCAGTGTCATATAACATTCATGATATTTTCTTTAAAATGATTCATCAAATAATATGAAACGCAATTTGTTGAATTAAAATTTAAGAAATTAAAGTAAGTTTTCCTCATTTTATACAATAAAGTAAGTTTTACATCGTATAAAATGAGGAAAAATTACTTTCATTCTAGAATTCGATGAGATGCACAGAAAACAGAAAAAAAAATCCCATTGATGTACTTACTCTCAAAATCGTAATTATGTGAGCAAAGTTTATCCTATTATGTGCAGTGCCTCTGCTTTTATCAGAAATTAACAGCACTAATGGATTTCAAATCGGCTATAAAGTTCAGTTTTCTTTTATTTGAATGGAATATTGGCATCAGAACTTCAAGAAATCTATTACGAATTTCGTTGAATATTATGCCAGATTATGGGCTAAATATGATAAAAGAACTTGACACCTTGTCAGAATGGATGAAAAACGAAAATAAGAAACAGTGATCAATCTCGTAAGTCACAAACGATACAATACAAGAGTTAGGCAAACACGGAACCTTGGACAAACCAGAGGTGGGATTACGTGCCTAGGAGGAGCAAGCATCATGCATAGTTTTGATCAACTACATACAAATGCATTGTCAATGAAGACCTCCCAACTTTGCTTTAGTTATTAACTTCAGATACATATGTACATGTAACTTGTGCACAGAACCGGGGCACAGAATCAGAGTGGAATTTAACAAAACAATTTTTAAATGACTGATCACGATGTTGAAATTTCCCTTTTTGCATTTTGGTTGAAGAAGCAACTGTTTATAATGTCAAAACATCTAGTCCTTAATTCATTGTGAGGAATAGTCGTGAAAGGAGTTGAAAAGTCGAACGTTTCGGTGTTGTTGCGAAAAAGTTCTGGGGATGTCAAATTTACTAGAACCTCTTAAGAATTTCTCAAAATCCACATTTGATTAACACCACTTCTAGGATATGTTGTTCTACGATACGTCTGAAGTTTCTCCTTCACAGCTGTCAATATTCTCATGAGGAACAAAAATAGGGGCTTTGTGAAAGATTTACTGGATCCAGCAATAAAAAGTATTGAAAAAGGAAAATCAAAATCCCATATTAGACACGTCAAAACAAAAGTGCGTATCATCTATCCTTCTACATGTATGTGTAGTAAAACAGAAGTGATTAAACAATTAGATACGTTACACGAGAAGTATGGTCTGGTCCCAGCCGACAAAGCGTGTAACGACAATGTCTGTATTTTAAATGAACTTGGCATTAATTCTACGTTTGGTAATCGTACTTATCCATTCAAACAAAGATACACTGCAGAATTCAATAACTTCTGTCTTTGCTTTTCACGAAAATGTTGACAGCTGTATTGTTTGGGACTTACGCGAGTGATCACTGTTCGTTATCTTCACCTTTTCATCAGTCTACATGACATAATCGTCCTGGTATGTATTTTCAGCAGGGATGTCAAAAGTATCAAAAATTCATATTCGAATATTTGGAATGAGTACTCGAATATATTCGATAAAATATGCAAACCTCGACTCATTTCCTTCATTTATTAAAAATTCAGCATTGCATTTATATAAAAAAAAACAAACAAAAAAACAAAAACAAAAACGATGTCCGTTTGATTTTGGCGGCATGTCTATTCCTCCGAACTGCCCTACTCAAAATGAAACGATCTGGACTATTTTAAAACTACTACTAGTTTACTTGTGAATAATACTCATGAATACAAATACGTGAAATTGGTGGATCCAAACGGTAATTAATTAAGAGAGATACCTACTTCTGCTAAACTAGAGAAGAGTTATCTTTCTTGTTAAAAAACCCGCGAATATTCGAATAGCAATTTCCTATTTGAATTTCGCTGTTCAAATATTCGAATATTCGTTTACATCTCTAATTTTCAGTATTAGTATATCATATTTTGATCAATTATCAAAAGAGTTCAAAAATGTTCTATCCATCCTAATGAATGATGTTTTCCAATCGGCGAAATTTCCAAAGTTGCCAAATCACTTAAATAGTCTTTTCTGTAAGCAAGATTACCAGGGCAATGTTTGTTCCCAATACTGCAAGGAAAAAGAAGCATCCACAAGTAATGTTATAAATCCTCCTGAATAAGAACATGTCTACAGCATTCTTTCTTTCAATTTTCCAATATTTTTCCTCATGTTCGGGTTCATCTTGGACACTTTCATCTTTATGCTGAGTTGCTTTCACGGATCGCTTCCTCTTCATGTAGAAGATACACAAAACAAATCCTTTGATGATTATGGGCGGTTCTTCCTTCTTCTGTTCCTTAACGAATAAGTACTGACTGACCACGACACAAGCCTGAATCAGTGAACTAATTAGGAGATCAGCGAAAATTTTCACACTCAGCATTGGGATCTCGGGTTCTGATGCTTTTGGTAATGCATCACTCAGCATGCTTTGGTAAACTGCCAAGGAAAGAAGAATTGTCACAGAAAAACCCACACGCTCTCCGGAGTCGTCTGGCAGAACAAATACTAAAAGATGAACAAATCCCATCAGTGCCACAGGAACAATAGTTGTTATAATTGTAAATGGTGATCGTCGCCTTCGATGTCACTCCAGCGAAGAGGTCGGATTCCGACGATGGTGCGTTTCTAACGTCAGCAATTGCAGTTTTGAGTTTCCAAACGCTGTTGCCTTTGTAATCGTCTGTTATTACTCCTGTGCCAAGAACCTGAATTCTTATGTCTTCGGAGGTGTACCCATTAGGGTTGAAGGTAAAAAGACAGGTTTGGGAATCCATGGGATAATATACAACATCTATTTTACATGTAGTCGAAAACATTTCTGACACCTCCCAGGTGGCCACTCCTTTGTGAGTGTACTTGATTTTGAATTTATCCGTTCCAAAATCATAGTTTTGGTAAAGAGTTGTCGCGGCGTACATGTCAGGTACCCAAACGTCTCCTTTTTGAAACAATACTTTCTTGATTCCATTAAATTGTTTTGGATCCCACATCATTCTATCGTCAGACCAACTGATTTGAAGTGTTGCCGTTATTTTCATAGTTCCAGCGATTTCATTCAGATCTACCAGATTATCCAGGTTCATTCTTATCTTTACTGTCATTGGTTCACTTTGGTTTCTTCCTGGTCGCAGAGTTTTGTCGTAAACAGTCGCGTTCAACAAACTCCGGTGCAGCAGCATCACGTCATCCAAAGAATGGGTCTCAACCTTTCCGAATAACATCAAGACAAAGATATAATACGCTGTTGTCCTTTCCATTGTGTACTGAATATGTCGCATAAAGATTTATCCTATAAGGTAAATCATTTGTACTGAAGATGCCGAACGGCGATCGTATGTTCGTTATGCATGATTTCTATTCTGATTATTTCTCACCATTTAGTATTGGAGTGGGGTCCTTTATTCATTATTAATCGGTTCATTTTAAATTTCAGACATTTGAAAATTAATCTAGACCAGATGTCCATTAATAACGATTGTGTATACCATATACTGCGACAGTATTGGTTTGGAAGTTTGCGGTAAACATTTGGTGTCATGCATGTTTTATGATATGTAGAATAGTAATACTGGATGCTATATTGAATACATACTGAGCATAAGAGCCTTAAAATTTTCCTGGTTTGCTTTGCTCATACGATGAGACTAGCATATACACGTTGGAGCACCAATATTATCCCAACATCACAGCAAGGCTTGTCAGCGTCATCATGTTTAAATATTATTATCATTCTAGGGCCACTATGGCCTATGGGAGCAATTATCGATGAAGATTTTCACTTAAATTACCTATAGATCCTTGATTATAGATATTCTAGATTGTAAAGCTCTTGTTTACGATTAAAAATTAAATTTCAAATAGATATTCCTTGTCCCTTATCAATTGTCCTATAATTTGTCAGGGGTAGGAGGAAAAGTAGAGACTTGCTTTAAACAGAATGGATTCATGGGATGCATATAGTTATAAAGTATAGCTGTAGATGATATATGCCATTCAGAAAAAAAAGTTTTTAAAAGCTATCTATACTATATGCTATGGTAGCATTGAACTTTTCAGAACTTGAATACACCAATTAAAACCTGAATAAGTTCACTTACAACGAAGTTGACCTTACTGTCAATAATTAAAAGTGTTCCAATTACATGTAGTAACCACTGGTGGTCATTGCTTATTAACTTGGTTGCCAATGACAGCTGTCTTGTCGTGCACGCTGCCAAAAGCTACCAGTAAGTGTAAACACTGACAAATACTAGCACCAATCACAAATACTAGCACCAAACACAGCACAATGGTATACACTAGAACCAAACATAAACACTAGCACCAAACACAAATACTAGCACCAAATACAGCACAATGGTATACACTAGAACCAAACATAAACACTAGCACCAAACACAGATATTAGCACCAAACTCAGCACAATGGTATACATTAGCACTAAACACAGCACAGTGATATACACTAGCACCAAACGTAAACACTAGCACCAAACACAAATACTAGCACCAAATACAGCACAATGGTATACACTAGAACCAAACATAAACACTAGCACCAAACACAGATATTAGCACCAAACTCAGCACAATGGTATACACTAGCACTAAACACAGCACAGTAACATACACTAGCACCAAACATAAACACTAGCACCAAACACAAATACTAGCACCAAATACAGCACAATGGTATACACTAGAACCAAACATAAACACTAGCACCAAACACAGATATTAGCACCAAACTCAGCACAATGGTATACACTAGCACCAAACACAGCACAGTGACAAACACTAGTAT
>CAJDSM010034022.1:0-10489 GCA_903981925.1 Ostrea lurida
CAGATAGAGATGGAGAGGAAAGGACAGATAGTGAGCAGACAGGGACAACAGACAGATGATGGAGGAAGAAACGGACAGATAGTTGGTGACAGAAACAGACAGATAGAGAAATGGGGACGAATGGAAGAATATATGAAGATAACATGACAACAGACAGTATAGATGGAGACCCCCGGACGATAGAATGGGGAAGACAAAAGACAATAGATTGGAGGAGACGACAACAGACAAATAGGAGGACAGACAACGAGATAGAGAGGGACAGACAAAGCAAATAGATGTAGACAGCACGACGATAGATTGGGAGGAGACAGCAACAAACAGAAAGATGGCGGACAGACAACAGACGATAGTGAGGAACAACAGAAGATAAATGAGAGAAGAAACGGACATAAGATGGGGAAGACCAAGACAGAAATCTGATACAGACACGGACATATAGGAGCCGAAGGTAAGATGAGGAGGACAGACAACGACAGTAGTGGAGGGACGAAACGGACGATAATGGAGGACAGACAACGGACAGAATGGAACAGACAAGACAGTATTATGATGAACAGAAAGGACAGATTAGATCGGAGGGACAGACAAGCAGACGTAGATGGGGACGACAACAGACAGATGATCGGAGAGAAACAACGATGCTAGACAGACACGAATAGATGAGACAGACAAAGACAGATTATGGATAAGAAGCATGGCATTATGGATGCCAGACAATCAGACAGATAGATGCGAGGAGGAGCAACAGACGAGAAGATGGAACAAACAGATATATGGAGGACAAAACATAAGGCAAACAGACAATAGCTGGAGCACGGAACAAACAATAATGGAAACAGATTTCAGATTCGGGGCAATCCGATGATGTTCCAGCAACAGACAGATAGATGTGAAGGACAGACAACGCAGATAGATGGAGACCACAACAAGGAAGATAGATGGAGGACAGACAACAGAAGAGTAGATGGAGGACAGACAACGACAGAAAGGAGCAGATGAAACAGATAACGATGTGCAGACTAACAGACAGTAGTGGGAACAGATAGTGGGACAAAACGACAGAATAGACATGAGGAACAGACAACGGATGAGCAGACAGCATGTAGGACAGAAAAGACGATAGATGGAGGCAGAAAGGACAGATAGATGAGAGCACGAGAAACAGAAGAGAGGAAAGAACAGACAGATAGATGGAGGCAAGGACAGAAGGACAGACCAGACGATTACATAGGAAAGCACAGAGATGAGGACAACAACTACCAGATAGATGGAGACAACACAGAACAGATAGGTAAGCAGGACGATATATGATGCATTAGAGAGAGCACAAGACAATAATGGGGAGACAAAGCATGATACAGACGATGATGATGCGAGCAGATAGTGAGGCAACAGACAATAGATCAAAAAGGAATGAGAGGACAGACACGAATCATATTGATGGAGAAAAAACAGACGTAATGGATGCAGACAAAGACAGATAGATGGAGAACACGCGATACGATGAGGACAGACAACAGACAGGATCTGGGATGACAAACAACTCGATAGATGGGCAAGACAACGAAGCTAGATAGTTTAGGACAAACAACGGCAGTGAGATGGAGCAGACAAACGAATATATGGTTCAGACAACAGACGCATAGATGAGAGAGAAGCAAACTAGAGAACAGACACAATATAGAGTGGGGCGTCAACAGACAAATATAGGGAACAACAACGACAGATATATGGATAACAGACACGACAAATAGAATTGGAGCCGAGACAGCGACGCAGATATATGGAGGACAGACAAAGACAGATAGATGAGGAAGAATGCTGGAAGACACGACATATAGATGGGCAGGACAACGAAACGTCGAGTTAGATGAAGGAGCAACAAGCAGATAAGTTGACAAGACAACGGACTATAGATGGGGCAAGACACAACAGATAGTGGAGACAAGACCACGGACAGATAGAGGATGAACGTAACGAAGATAGTAGGAGAACAACAGACGATAGTGAGGATCGACACAAGAAATAGATGACGAACATAAGGGACAAAGGATCAGATAATGGGACAGACAGACAAGATAGATGGAGCGCAACAGTACAGATAGATTGGAGAAGACAAGACATATAGATTGAGGAGAAAGACAGCAACGGGACAGAAGACATACTAGAGAGAAGACAACATCGTAGATGAGGACAGACCACAAGACATATAGATGGAGGACAGACAACGGACTAGATGGAGAAGAGAAGAAGATGACAGACAAGACGTATGGAGGACAACAGGCAGAGTAGCAGCGACAAATTAGAAGGAGAAAGAGACAACGAGACATAGATGAGGACATACCAACGACTAGATAGTGAGGACACAACAGACAGTAGATGGGACAACAAGCAGATAGATGGGGACAGACAACGGACGAGTAGAATGGAGGAACAAACGGACAGATAGGAGGACAGGACAATGACCAGATGATCGAGTAAACAGGATCAGATAGATGGAGACATGACAAGACGATAGATGGAGACACAAGACATAGAATGAAGCAGCAATGGACAGATAGATGGAGGACAACACAGAAGATGATAGAATGACAAAACATATGGAGACAGAAGATAGTGAGGAAGACACGAGCAGATAGATGGGGACAGACAACAGACAATAGAGGAGGGACAGACACGAGGATAGTGAGGACAGACACTGGCAGATAGAGGAGGACAGACAAAGAAGAATGAGATGGAGACAGACATGACAATAAGAGGATATAAGATCGATGGACAGACAACATAAGATATTAGAAAAAATATATGGATAACAGATAAATCGGAAGATATGGATGCAAAAAACAGAAGATGGAGGAGGACAGACAAACGTACAGTATATATGGAGACAACAACAGACAGATAGATGGAGGGACAGACAACAACATATAGATGGAGGACAGCACAACGTGAAGATAGTATGATGAGACAGACAACGACAATAGATGGAGGACAGAACGCAAGATGGCAGAAACAACAAGAAATGATGGAGAAGACTAACGGAAGTAGATGGATGACAGACAAAGACAGATAAATGAGGAAAGACAGTACAACAGAAGATGAGACAGACAACGCAAGATAGATTGAGGACAACAACGACAGATATAATGAGGAGACATACAACAGATAGATGGGGACAGACAACGGACAGAAGATGAGAGACAGAACAACGACAGATAGATGAGGACAGGACAACGACACGATAATGGAGAAGCAACGACATGATAGATGGTGACGAAAACAAATAGATAGATGGAGGAAGACAGGACAGATAAGGAGTGAGGAGTAGCAGAGGACAACAACAGACAGATAGATGCAGGACAGAAAATACAGATAGTGGAGGATCAGCACGACAATAGAGGACAACACAGATAGATGAGGAACAGGACATGGAACAAATGTCGATGAGGCAGACAAGCAAATAGATGGAGGACAGACAACGACAGATAGATACAGAAAGAAATCAGACAGGGACAGCGAGCAACAGACATAGTAGGAGGAAAGAACACGGCAGATAGATGGACGGACAGACCACAGATGAGATATGAGGAGGAAGACAACGGACAGTATAGGAGAGAGCAGACCAGACAGAAATGACAGACAAGTGATAGATGAGGACAGCACAGACAAATACGCAAGACAGATAGATGGACACGGAGAGAAGTGAGGACAACAGACGATAGATGGAGACAGAACATGGACAGTGATGGGGACAGACAACAACCAGAAATAGATGGAGGACAGACATAACAGACAGATGGACCAGACAGCGAGAGGACAAGACAATGGACAGATAGATGGAGGAACGATCGGACAGTACGGATGGGACAGAAACAGACAGAATGATGGAGACAAGACCAACAGACATAGAGGAAGGGGGGGAAGAAAAAAACAAAGGAAACAAGGGGAGTCTTAATGGGGGGAAAGGGAGGGGGAGACACGACCAAGGGGGGGGAAAACAGATTATATGGAGACAGACAAACAGACAGATAGGATGGAGGACAGACAGGACAGATAGATGGAGGACAGAGCAATGGACAGATGATGAAGAGACAGAACAACAGACAGAAGATAGAGGACAGAAACGGACAGAAACATGCAAAGACAAACGGTACAGTAGATGGATGGGCAGACAAACAGACAGATAGATGGAGGACAGACACGACAAATAGAAGGATGACAGACAAACGGACGATAGTATGGGGACAGCAAACAGACAGATAGTGGAGGAAGGACAGACAACAAATAGATAGATGGAGGACTATGTATATGTCTTTTGTTTAATATATACAAATGTACAAATGTGTTTCTTTTTCCATAATATAGTATACATGTATGACCTCATTACATGTACCAATTATTGATAATGTTGATGGTGTGAGTGAATAAAGAAACTTGAAACTGAAATGATATCAACAGTTGTCAAAACAGGAGCAGTACATGACGTAGCTAGGACCTTGAGGAAGTATACATGGGCACCAATTGGGCTGCTGAAGGTCCCCAGCGGACCTGGTAGAAGGCACCCCCTCCCCCCCCCCCGGAATATATATTTTTGAGATCACTTGGGAACAAATTTTCGGCACATGTAATACACAAAATGTTGGCGGCCTCCTTTGATAAAATTTCATTAGTAGAACGGCCATAAAGAAAAAAAAAATAAAATCCAATTTGTTTTTATCAGAAGTCTTTCTCAAAAAGAATTTTGATTTTTTTAAAAGTGTAATTAAATCAATTAAATGACGAGAAAATATACATGTATTTTTTTTCTGGAAAAATGCAAGCCTGCCTCCTATGGTGGAAAGCCATAAAAATCCCATTTACTTGGGGTAAAAGTTTGGCATTTTGATTTTGAATGCCATAATTCAGAAAAGGTTTTCATTATTATATCAGACAACCTTTATTCAAGTGAAATATTGCTTTATTATAATTCCAATTAACAATATGCTATATGAAGTCAAGGTGTCTATTCAGAGGAGATGGTTCTCCCAGGAGTGTAATGGGAGGTTTTTTTAGCGAGTTGTGAATGATTTCTGATTGTTTTGAATGGTCAAAGTCTGGCGGATCCAGGATTTGTTGAAAGGGGGGGGGGGGTGAAAGAGGAGTCAATAAGCTAGAGGTCTGGAATGAAGCCAAAGTGGGGCCTACGGGGTAAAGTCGGAATTTAGAGCTTTAAAAGTTACTTTTAGAGGTTAATTTAGCTATTATTACATAATAATACGTCTGGTCACCGAAATAAAGGGGGGGGGGGCGCTATAGGGCCTTCCTCTAAATCTCTGAGTAAGAGAGATGAATTAAGAGTAAGAGTTCACATATACGTATGTAAGCCTAAAGGGAAAGATTGACATTGTGGCACGGTTGGATTTATATCTTGTTAGTATTCATTACTTAATAAGCAAAAAATTTTGATTTTTGGTGTTGTAAAAATTATGTGTAGGCACGTGCCTTCCGAGTGCCTAATGACAGCTACGTACGCCATTGAATTGTCAAACTTGTATTGGAATTTAGCACAAAAGGGCGAAGTTAAACATCGTGTCAAACGTAATCATAATCCAAAAAACATATCAAAATCGAGTGAAGGGCAACACGGACCGTCCGACAAAAGCGAAGGCAGGTCAGGTGCCATGGAGAGTAGCATCTCTCTGCTGACCGGTCACACCTGCTGTGAGCCCTTAGTCGAAATAAAGTAACGGGATTACCGTAGTCAAATGTAGTAGAAAATGACAGTCTAACAAAGGGTATGAAGCAAATCAGTCAACATATGACTTTGTGATTATTGTAATCGCAAACCGACCGTAGAATTTGCGAATATGACTTTAATTTAAACGAGATTCGTTATAACCCGCAACATCACTATTTTTGTTAGTAGTTGGCCTCGCTTTTAAAAAGTCATACGCATAGCTGCTCTGGCGTATCGATCAACTGGGAGATATACACACCATAAGCAGTGATAGTGGTAATAATATTAGAAGGGAAAGTTGACGACTGCAAGTTAAAGTCATCACGCTTATCATATAATGTAGTTGTCAGTCTGCCATTAGAGTCAATGTTAAGTAAAGTATCCAAATATGAAGAAGATATGTCAGATTCTGTGGTGTCCTTAATCCAGTTCTTCGGGATATACATGTATCAAATGGACATAATTATGAAAATTCATGATGTGAATGTTGACTGTGACCAATATTGGATTGATTGATTATTTATTGTTTTACGTCCCACCGAGAATATTTTACTCATATGGGGAGGTCACCATTGCCGGTGAAGGGCTGCAAAATTTAGGCATATGCTCGGCACTAAGGGCCTTTGAGCAGGGAGGGGTCTTTATCGTGCCACACCTGCTGTGACACGGGGCCTCGGATTTTCCGGTCTCATCCGAAGGACCGCCCCATTCAGTCGCCTCTTACAACACGCAAAGGTATGCAGAGGACCTGTTCTAACCCGGTTCCCCACGGATGACCAATATTGGACAAGATTGTGAATCTTGTTTGGTTGTAAAACGTTCCACCGAGAATTTTCACCCATGGAGACGCTACTGGGCGGCAAAATTTAGGCCTATGCTCGACGCATAGGGCTTTTGAACAGAAGGGGGATCGCTATCGTGCCACACATGCTGTGACAGGGACCTTTGTCCTTTCAGTCTCATTGGAAGGTCCGTCCCATTTAGTCGCCTTTCACAACAAGCAAGGGGGGGGGGGGGGGGGGGGGGGGGGGGGGGGGGGGGGGGGGGGGGGGGGGGGGGGGGGGGGGCGGGGAAGAGGAACCTATCTCTGAACCTTAAACCTCCGCGGAATCAGATTGTTTAGGATGATGACAGTGAGAATATTTTCCTTATAACAAGCACGAAAAATTTGCCGACTGCCAAAGATAGATTAACAGGTAGCACTAAATTGGGATGCTTTCCACATGCGAAATATCGGTATAAGAGTGACATAATTGATACTAGCATTGCTGCTTAATCTCTGTTCTATCTTCGGCATTCACAAGTTGATAGTTTCAAAACAGATATGTAGTAATGGAAGGTTTAAATGTTTCTGACACAAAGATTAAGATCACGTATATAGCTAGCGTTCTTAGTAAAGAGTGATTTAGGCCATGCACAGTTCTAGTCATGACACACCGGTATGGCGGATCAACCGTCCGCGGAGGGATCCAATTGACCGCGGAGCAAAAAACCAAGGAACATCTTTTTTAGGCAGGTAGGGAATAGATCTATTTTTCATAACTATTTTTTTCCCTGATGACAAATGTTATTTGAGTGGAACTTTTGCGATGATTTAAGCTTTAATATAAACAATCGCCATTGAAAATGTGATAGAAAGATTAAAGACTTACCAAAACAAATGAACTGAAAATTTTCATTAAAAAACCCGAATTTATACAGATTCAAAAGACAATAATGTAGAGTGACTGCTACCATTAGTTATTTTTTGTCATCAAATGATAGATTGATATATCCGCCATATTTTGTTAAAAGACCGAAACCAAAGTCCCACACGTTGCTCTTCAAATTTTGCGAAGTTCATTAAGAGGGGAAAAAAATTTTTGGATCCGCTAACCATGGAGCATAGATTTTCAGACGTACGGAGACAAGGATCTGATAAGACAGCGGGCAACTTAGTTTTATTTAGAATCACACTGACAAATGTGGGTTTTTAAGATGTTTCATAGTCATCTTTCCAGAAAAATTATAAATAAATAATCTTCCAGACCATTCGCACGATAATCAAAGACACAGCTTTATACATTATAAACAGTGTGCTTTTTAACAAAAATGGTAAAAGGCAAATATCTTTATCTTAGTGGATCAGCCATTCAAAAAAATTGATGTTGTTCAACTCCACTCTGATTCTAACACACAAGTACTCTGAAGTGATATTAAAGCGATCGCAAAAGTTATCGACTAAATTTGTCATCAGGAAAAAGTATATGAAAATAGCATTATTCCAAACTCCGTAAAATCGATGTTCTTGGCATGGTTTTGCTCCGCGGTCATTGGATCCATCCGCGGACGTTGGATCCGAATACGCACGGTGTGAGTTGGTAATTATTTACGGTATTCACCCGCTTCTATAGTAATAATTCAAACTTAATAATACTATTCATTACTCGTCTAACGGTACGAGGTGCTTACCACGCTCTGCTGTTGCTTCAACTGTGCGTGGTCAAGAGAGAGACTCTACCACATTGCAGAAGCTGCTCAACTAAGCGAGGCATATACGTTCCTTAACTGTCCACTACACTTCCTCGCCGCCCGGGAAGCTCGTCCGAAGCTTGACATGGGTGCTCTCTGAATGTTTGGCACTCTTCGCAACGGTCACTACCGTTCCTCGACGACATCGCCGTCGTCTCAGACGAAACCAGACGTCCTTCCATACATGGACATCAAACCAGAGCTCACAGAGACTCTACTGGAAACAGGTTTCCCACCAAACACCAGATCACGTACGTGCCCAATTTCTGAATTTGTAAGTGTAGCGGGCACCCATCCTAGGTGTACAAACGCTCGTGTGGAGCGCCAATTAATAAAACTCAACTAATTGAAGATATCTTAATTAATTTAAGATATTGATCATTATGTCAATATTGCTTCACTTCAATTAAATTAATAGCGCGCATAATGAATTTGCTCTCATTAATTGGCTTAAGCGCGCTATAATTCAAATTTAAAGAGAGAATATTGAACTTATTGCGCGCCTAACTTCAACTTAAGAGAAAAGAAAATATTGTTAAAAATTTAATTGCCCGCAGCTACATTCAAATTAATGAAGGCAATAATCCATTGTGCGCTATTAATTCAATTGAAGAGTGCAAAATCATTTAATGCGCGCAATAATTCAATTATTGTCTCATTAATTATAAATGCCGCATTAATGTATGGAATTATTGCTCGCAATATCTATACATTTAACTCTCGGTATAATAAATGGATTTAATGATCTCTTTATTATTAAAAGATATTTAATTATTTACAGCATTTTTAGTACAGGATTAATGCGTGCATTACCATTATCATTAAAGAGAGCATTAATTCGCATTATGGGATATCGTTTGAATTTAAAAGATATCTTTAATCATATATTGCTCTCTATAAAAGATTATTATTGCGTCTCATTAATTAATTAATGATATCATAATTCATTGAAGAGAGCAATAATTCAAATATTTGCGCGCTACTATATGAGTTAATGATGTCATATTACATTGAAGAGAGGCACATAATCAATTATTGCGCGCATTTATGTAAATTATAGATATCATTAATTCGAGTTGAAGAGCAGCAATAATCATATTGAGCGCCATTAAGATTCAATTAATGCGCGCTTATAGATTCATTTTAACAGAGAAGCAATAATTCGATTACGCGCTATTCAATTCAGCAAGAAAGAAATTAAAGATATCATCAATTGATTATGCGGACTCAATAATTCAGGTCAATTAAAGATATCATTAATATTAAGAGATGCTTTAATTGAATTATTGCGCGCAATAAATGAATTGAAAGATATCTTTAAATAATTAGAGAGATACCTTCAAATTATTTGAGTTTATGTAATTGCGGCTCCATACGCCGCTGTTTTGCTTTAAGGGCATACGCAATGTTACAGTTCACAAAAAATTTTCGTATCTGCCAAAATTGAGAAAGAGTTTCCAACGCAATATAATAAGAGTTATCAGAAAACCAAAAATATTCATTCCCCTCAGCTTATTGATGTCGATGAAAATAATAATTTGCAACTCCCAGAGAGGTATTAAGCGTCAGAATTTAGTATGAATATAATTTTTGCAAATTACATTCTTCATCACGTTATCTTTTCCAAAACACAGGAATCGATGTCTGTTTTTTCTCAACGAATATAAGGGTACTCGATGATTTGTATTAAGAAATCTCATGAAAGATATATATAATATAGTGA
This sequence comes from Ostrea lurida, assembly GCA_903981925.1. Lineage (NCBI taxonomy): Eukaryota > Metazoa > Mollusca > Bivalvia > Ostreida > Ostreidae > Ostrea > Ostrea lurida. The sequence goes on from CAJDSM010034022.1 coordinate 9,954, forward strand.
TAACGATACGTTGCGTTATGACTTAACTTGCGTGATCAAGAGAAGACTCTACACATCCATAGTAAAAGCTAGCTTCACTAGCGAGACAGTACAAGTTCCTTTATACTCGGTCACCTACAGGCAATTTCAAAATTAAATGTCGTTCCGCGTGTGCCGAAAAATTTACAGCGAAATGTTTTCAACTTGTAAGAAACAGCCCGCACTAAAACAATGAGGCTATATGATTGATTTGAGAAAAGTTCTTAGCAGTATCAGACCGGAGTTTTTAAAGATCGCTAATCTTTCTTATGTATGATATTAACATGACTAAATGAAAATATTGAGTTTTAATGGTGGGACAAACAAACCATATCTGAATATTTTAGATTTTTCATTGTTAAGGCGCTAGCTCTTTGGAATTGTTCGTTCAATTCATTAAAAAATATTTAATTTATTGGCTTTGCCTCGCTCATCTTTATCTTCAAGAATAAGAACTTATTTGTAAAATAATTTTTCGCCTTCCTCGCTCAACTTTTTTTGTTTTTGAAAATCGCGAT
>CAJDSM010034022.1:15104-41050 GCA_903981925.1 Ostrea lurida
CCGCTGTTGCTTTAAGGGCATACGCAATGTACAGTTCACAAAAAATTTTCTATCTCCAAAATTGAAGAGTTCCAACCATAATATAATAAGAGTTACAGAAAACACAAACATAATATTCATTCCCCTCAGCATTATTTGATGGTGATGAAAATATAATTTGCACTCTCCAAAGAGAGGTAATTAACTCAGAATTCTAGTATGAATAATTTTGCAAATTACATTCTTCATCAACTGTTATCTTTTCCAAAACACAGGAAATATGGTCTGATTTTTTCTCAACGAATATCTAAGGGTACTATGATTTTATATTAAGAATAATTCTATGAAATATATATATATATATAGATAACGAACGTTGCGTATGACCTTAACTTGCGTGATCAAGAGAGAGACTCTACTACATCCCAAGAAAAGCTAGCTCACTAGCGAGACAGTACAAGTTCCCTTTATACTGTCCACTACCATGGCTACATTATCAAAAATTAATGTCCGTCCGCGTGTCCAAATTACCAGCGTAAAATGTTTTCAACTTGTAAGAACAAGCGCACAAACAACATGAGGCATATGATTGATTTGAGAAAGTTCTTAGCAGTATAACACGACGTTTTTAAGATTTCCTATCTTTCTATGTATGATACTTCAACATACTAAATGAAAAATATTGAAGTTAATGTGGGACAACAAACCATATCTGATGATTTTAGATTTTCATTGTTAAGCGCTAGCTCTTTGGAATTGCGCTCAATTCAATTAAAAATATTTATATTTATTGGCTTTGCTCGCCTCATCTTTATCTTCAAAATAAGAAACATTATTTGTAAAATAATTTCGCCTTCTCGCCTCACTTTTTTTGTTTGAAAATCCGAAGAACTATTTACGAACTGGTAGGGCCTAATAACGATGGCGATATTTTTAAAAAAATTATTAATATTATATGTTTAATCTTTCCAGTGTCTGGATACCCTGAAGAAAAAAGCCTTCGGGAATTTGTGTATACCCCTCTGCGAATCTCTAGATCTTCAATACAATTTTTGTACAAATTGTGGTGGAGAAAAAGATGTGTTTTTCATGTCGATGGACATGTACAATTTGACCACTTCACCCGTTCAACTTGTGATGAAGAAAACAAGATTCACAGAAGACAGAGTAAACAACTTATATCCCACTAAGAGAGACGACTTAGAAAAAGTATTTCTGACGGATTTGAAAACTCTTGTAAATATGCACACTAAAAGCGAATATATTGACAATGTGGAAGACTTGCTGCACCTATTTTGGACCATTGAAGAGGATGCGCAGTTGCATCATAAAAACATAGACTTCTTAAGAAATGTGATTGGACTTGCATCTCAAAGTGAGTATATGTTTATGTTGCTCCATCCAATCGGCGGTATTGTACCCTCACTTCATGGGTCTTGTGGACAGTTTTATTTCATGGAGCATGTACCCCTTCGTCTGAGTGACGTAGCGATCACGTGGTCTTCAACAGTGTCTATTGCTATAAAACTGCTGGATCTCCTTCAACAGTTGGAAGATGCTTACTTTGAGAGATTACACATATGTGACATAAAAGCAGATAACTTAGGTCTGGATGACAATAATCATTTGAAACTTTTAGATCTCGATTCCCTCCACTTCCATTCATCTCTAGTACGCAAAATGTCGGACCAACATTGCTTATGGGACATGGATTGTGAATTGTTGAAATGCCGGGGACTGTGCAATAAGACATCCCAAAAATGTCGACCACTCAGATTCAACAGTAATCTCCAGGTTTGTTTCACCTATGTAGTACTACACATATTCTAACACTTCTCTTTTTCCTTGTTGATGAGAGGGTTTTATAATGCAAATGACCATGCTAATTAATACACGTCACCAACTTGTTGACATGTATTGCCAATAAACTCATTTGTTACTTTGATGTGCTAATTGTGAATTGTCTTTTTCAGAGTGTATGTGAGAATATCTTCCTTGGCATGGACTCGTATGACGGCTTATTAAGTAATCCACCAAGTTCTATTGATGAAGAGCTGACAAAGGTCCTCCACAGTTGTGCTTCCTCAAATGTTGATCAACATTTCGCATCACAAGAAATGAAAATTAGAGACCTACTTAGGGATATTTTAGAAAAATCTGTCTCTTCCTTAAGTTAATACTAGGAACAGACCATGGTATCTATTTAAAAGTTGCGTCATGTGTCATAGAATAGCTGCGTTTCCCCCCAATATATTAGGGCTGCATTCAAGATCATAGCGGCTACATAGTACTCGGTAGCGCTACGATCTTGAATGATATGCTAGGGATGTACATGGGGATATCAAGCGTAAATTCATACAATGCATTTAATTAAGACACCTAGGTATATTGCTTAGAGGCCAGACTAGCCGCTACAATATCGAACGCAGCCCAAACATTTACTAAGTAGAGGTAAAAACAAACTTCCTGACATTGGGTGCACTTCTATATACAAACCATGCCTGTCCAAATCTTGAGCGATTTACACAACATGGGGGATATCTGGAGCAATGTTTGAAGATGCTTCCACACAGAACTTTAAATTAATTCAAAAAAGTTTAATGACTAGTTTATTTAAATTGCAACATTCTTAGTGTATATATACATGTACAGTTTACTTTCGATTACAAAATAAAGCACCGACCCCAGGTTGCACCCTACATTTTCAAAATACACGTACGTTTCATAGAAACATGTGATACATCATACGTTTATCTTTAATAAAAATTGTCAAGGACCATATACGATACAGGCTGTGTTTCATGCTCACCAAATACAGCTCATCTGGCATTCTTAATTTGTTAAAATGACTGATTCAGAATTATGTGATTAATTTAATTAAGAAGAAAATTTCTCCATTTTGGAATAAAATGACTATTTTCTACCCAGTTTTTATTCTAGAAAACATGAAGAGCAGACTTGGACAAATTTCATATATGCCATAGCTCAGTGCATGCATGGCTTAATGAAAGTTGTACTTGTTAAGTTTTTTGAAAGAAAAACATCACAAAATCCAGTTTAATCAAATGTTAAAATAGAATTGAGAAACTATATCACATTTACTTCAAAAGACTGTAATATTGGACAGAGAGTATTTGAAATGGAAATGGGCATGATCTCTTTTATAAATTGTCTTACTGTGAGTTTTACTGGGCCAAGATAAGATTTTATCATACACATTCCTTTAACACATTTGTGTTGAATGCAGAAGGACTTTGGTGAACATGGATGAAATTCTATTAAAGCATAATATTCCATTAAAGCATAATACTCCATGTATACTTTACACAAAATAGACAGTGCAGTTACATAGTAATAGAGTGCATGTATACAAAGTTACATGTACATTTGCATATCATGATATTATCATATCTTTATCATAAAGTATACATCTAAAAACATCACTGCCAAAAGAGAAAATGACAACCTAACGAACATTGCATAAAAGCAACTTCTTATAGGGAAATAATATATCATCATAAAATCTGATTTCCTTTTGAATACAAATATCAGTAAAATCTGTATGTTCCTTTGGGAAGGGGGGGGGGGGGGGTTCGTTCATTTTTCTTTCCAAACTGCACTTTTAACTAATTTAGGTAAATTTCAAATTTTTCGAAATTTCCTAACATTATTGTAAATATCCTACACTTTCCATCCCTATCAGGTAGCCTTGTTGAAATGTTGCAAACAGCACAGAAGATTAATATATCTGACAGTGTTTAACATGCCTACACAGTCAAGTGGCTAATGCTCCATCCAACCTGCTCGGTGGAACAATCAGTAAGAGGTCAGTCTGTGTTCAGACAGAGTTGGACATATATATCCTACATTTTGATTTTCGAACCAAGTGGTAATATAAACGTATTCAATATTGGAATGTATGGCCAATTTGGAATGCACAATAAAGATTTATGATAATTTTAACATGAAAGTTTTCAGTTAGGTCCCATGATAAACACCAAAACAATAACAAATATCTTAATGGAATATAAATAAAAATCTATCATAAAGTTAACAGAAAAGTGTATGAAAATAAAACTTAAGAAAAATTATTTGAAAGACTCAAGTTTATCAAGTTGTTTGCCTAATAAACAAATTCCATGGTGAAATTTAACAAGCTATCAAAACTATATCTAACATACACATGAAGCACCCTACTCTTCCTATTATAGACTCCCAATGACAATTCGTACCGGAGATGTAAATCTTAATCCCAGACTGGCCAGATCCGGTCCTGTTTACATTTCTCGGATTGCCTTGTTCAGAAGATTGAGGAGTTTCCAGTACATATCTTCCGGGCTGGATTTCCGGACAATGGTCCCCTGGGAGTTTTCTGGATATGCACACTCCTCAAGGAGGGGCAGTAACTCATCCTTATACTCTGCTGGGGGACTATGGAGGAGTCCTGCATAAAAGTTGTTGGCTCTGTCGACAAAAATGTCTTCACATACAGTCTGCAAAGTAATTAAAACAAACCATTTAAATATTGTCTCTACATAATACAAATAAAGAAACATAAATTAAGATTGTCATAAGCTATTTAGTTGTCAGAGTGATTTAAAGTTTATGTTCAGGCTAAACAAAATAATATGTGTTTCCGGTTTCCCGACCCTATCTAATTTTGGGATGCCAATTTCCTGACCCTAAAATTTTTTTTTACGAAAAAAACCCCCCAACATTTTTACCCAGCGGACAGGTGAAAATGGCATTAAAGTCCCGAGTTGTAGTACATGTATATTAAACTGATTAGTAGTAGTTTATACTTTATTTTACTTTTCAGAAACATATTGAAAGTGCATTAAACAACAACTTCAAGTACATGAAACATACATTTCTGTCAAAGTGTAAAATCTAAAAAAAAAAAAAAAAAAAAAAAGCAACAAAAAAAAAAAAATATTTTCCCTACCTAGCCTACCTATATTTTTGCTGGTACATGAAACAGGAAACACGTCAGGCATATTTATTTGATGTTTGGCCTCATGTGCAATAGCTCAATGATATATAAGCTAATTATCTAGACAAAAACCAGGAAACTAACATTCTGTTCACATGAATAACATTACAAAATTTTTTACTATTACACTGTTTACTTCACAAATAAATTAGATTTTTGAAAACATTGTACGGGCAGTACATAAACAGGGGCGTAGCTAAGGGGTGCTTAATGTGGAAGCAAATCAAGGCAGGGGGTTTGGGGGCCGCCTTAAGGCCCCCAATGGGTCCAGGGCAAAGCCCTGGTGGGGGTCCAGGGGGCGAAGCCCCCGGAAGCTGGCGAGTTTTCAGCATTTCTGACACTTAATTTTGATTGTCCAGAAAATGAGATTTACATTAAAATAATCCGAGTTCCAATGCTTATTTCCTCATCATTTTGAAATTACATATAACGATAAATAAAAAGAAGGATTGCCTGTTTTATGAAGGAATTTAAATATTATCTAATAGATTTTATACTTTATGTCCTGATGCTCTATGATATTTTTGAAGAAGAACAAAAATTCAGTTGCATTACAAATATTATAAATCTATGATATTTTCATCGTCGCAAACCACGGTTTTGAATCCACATACGTTAAAATCCCTCACGATGGAGAGAATCGATAAGAAGCACCCGTGGGTCACCGATGATGAATTTTAGCGTGTTACATGTACAAACATTCATGTGCTTTTTGTTAATTCTTCTGTCGTTGTAGTCTTTCCGAACAAATCGGTTTTTTGAAACATGTTTTCTCACAACGTTAAAGTTATATCGAAGAAGATGAAATCGGCATTATTGTAAAACTAACCGATGGGATATTTAATATTCAGGAATTATGATCGTATATATCTATATATGGTTCTTACAAATTTCATTGTAGTCCTTCAACAATGTTTCAATTAATCAATGTTTACTTTTTACTTTTGATTCTCTCTCTCTCTTTTTTTTTTTTGTTGGTAAAAATGATGTGGAAGCACTTGCGTACGCCTGGCTACGCGCCTGATAAAGGTATGAACTGCGACGCTTCACACCAGCACTTTATGAAAAGTAGGTCAATATGACGTGTTGCAGTTCATATTGAATTATTCTCATGAATTTTCAAAATTTTTTAATTTCTTTCTAACAGTATACATGTACATTCTATTTTCATTTCTGTCAAAATTTCCAACCATTGAAAAAGTCAGATAACTTTTTATCGAGACTCAGGCAAGCACTGTTCACTACTACAGCACATTCATTAAGGAAATGGTTATATACACAATATGTAAAGACATTCACAGACAGCCAAAAATGTTGGAAATGTAAATATATAAAATTGGCATATTCTGATTACACATCAATTTAAATTTTGTTTACCTGTAAATTGTTATTGGTTCTTTGATTTGTACATTTCCCCGTCTTCATATCGCACCAACCTCGACAGTCAAAAAAGTCGCAGTCAACATGACTTGTACAGGTGGGCTGTGCTAAATTTTTTAACATGTTCGTGTGGAAAAAAAAGGAATCGGAATCTAAAATTTTCACTTTACTATCTTTGCCTATTCCAAAATTCTCTGCTTTTACATCACACATATGCACTGGTTCAAAAAACTCAAAATCCATAGATTCTACAATATCTAAAATGTCCACAGCTATCTGAGCACGTTCTTTAAAGGATGAATGGCTGCCAACGAAGAATTTGGGATCGAGCGAATCACCTGGGGGAGCGTACTCGATCACGTAATAAAATCCACAGGTTCCATACATTCTTGGTACAAATGAATGTTTCTGATACACTTTCATGAAGAGGTATTCATCTTGATTTACCAGTCCCCAAATATTCTGCAATGCATTAAGTTCTGGAGATTTTTGGTTCCTATTTTCTCTTTTATAATGTTCAAAATCAATGGACCACAAGAATGAGAAGATGTTATCAATTTCCTTTCTGTCGGATCCTTCCAACATCTGAGAGTTCAGTATATCGTTAAACACATCCTGTGCCATGGAATATCCTGTTTTTGTCAATGATCCATTTGGATGTGTGTCCAGTATTAGGGGCTCAAAATGGAAGTTCTCCTTTGGATGTTTGGACTTAATTACAGCCATTACACTTTCGCCTTCTTCACATACTTCATCACAGTTTGCTATTAGAACTTTCTTTCCACCTCTGTAGTTTGTACACTTGTTGTACTGCAGTTTTTTAGAGTGGCACAGGGCTGGACACATATTTCCAGCAGCAACATTATTTGTAAAGTCTTTGCACTAAAAATAGACATTTGTGGAGATTATATGTTGGGATAAATTGTGTTACATGTTGACATTTTCATTGCATATACATGTACAGTGAATCCTGTCTCATCCACCATACACTGGGAGGCAATTTTTTTGTCAGAATACACAGCGTGTCATAATAAACAGTGTATAAAGAATAATGACAAAGAAAACAAGAGTTGTCAGAAGGCTCGCCAGGCAGCATGACTATCTAAGCCTATTCCCCCCTTTAGGTAAAGTCCAAATCAAGGTCAATAGGCTCTGGTAGGTGAATGAAAGTCTTGAAAAGATACATTAGTTGTATGGAAATTATAAAGCCTAAGATATCCCTCTTTGGTTTCAAAAGATAAAACTCCAGGTTTGAATTTTTGAAATTTATTTTCAAGGATAACTAAGTCAAAAATTTGTTACCAATTAGAGAGCATCGTAGTAGTGAATGCCAAAGCCCCTCCCCTCTTCATTTGAAAAATTTGCCCATATAAAGTGTTCGGAAAGTAGGATCCCAATATCTTAATGCCAAAGTTCGCGTAGGTCAAAGCTTTTGTACAAAACAAAGGGTTCTTCCTGAGACTTTAATATGTGTTAATCAAAGCCTCTCATCCTTAGGCTTCGAAGAGATATAGACCCGTAGTTTAAAGTTTATGAAAAGGAAGTATAAGCGTTGTAAGGTCAAGGTCAACTAGGTCAATAAGTCGTGGTATCAAACAAAAGTCTAGATGATTGAGGCCATCTATGTGAATTATAAAGCTCTAATCCCATTAGTTCAAATGATATGAGCCCAGTAAAGAGTTTTTGAAAAAGTAGGTCAAATCTCAAGGTGCACTAGTGTCAAGAAGTCTTAGTACCTTAAAATAAAGACGCTCATCATGATCGCATCTATACATGAAACTATCAAACCAGCTATCCCTTTGCTTTCAAAAGAATATGCCCAGGTTAAAGTTTTTAACAAGAGGCAACGAAACGTAGCAATATCCCCCGTCATCGACCCAGACAGTGGTAAAACCACTATGTTGCATTTTTGACCTGTTCCAACACCAGTGCCTTGGCTCAAGGTCATGACACATCTTAGTTTAGCTAGGGCACACATCTGTGAATATTAATTCGAAATCCCTGCACTCATGTTGAATAAGTTATGGCCTGGACAATGCTAAAACCACTCATGTGTATTGTGACCTTGACCTAGGTCATGTGCACTTCCTTGGGTCTAGGACCAATCAAATTCTGTGAGCATTATTATTCCAATCTTAATGCACTTCAGTGAAAACTTATGGTCCGGACAAGGTTAAAACCTATTGCCAATGCAACCTTGAATATCTGAACAGTGAACCTTGGCTCATAGGTACAACACTTCCTTGGATTCTAGACCAACAGTGTCTGTGAAATATTATTCCAATCCATTGCTCTCGGTGAAAACTTAGTGGTCCGGACAAAGTAAAAACCACTGTGCATTGTGACCTGAACATTTGACCAGTACCTTGGTTAAAGGTCATGACACTTCCTTGGGTGTGAAAGCCAACAATTTCTGTGAAATATATATTCAATCTACAAAGGAGGATCAGGAGTTATGGTCCGGATAAACTATTCTGCCAATGTTAAAACTTTTAGTGTGTATAGTGACCTTGTACCTTTGACCAAATAACCTTGGGATCAAGGTCATGACACTTCTTAGGGTCCAGGGCAACAATCGTGGAAATATTATTCAAAATCTACAAAAGAGGTTCAGGAGTTATGGCCCGGTACAAACTAGTTTTGGACGGACGGCGTATGCCGGCCGGCCCGTAAACGCCATAACATAAATACGAACGGGCGTATAAAAAGTAGAATCAACAGTCCATAGGTCAAGGTCACTAGGTCAAACAGTCTGGTACCAAAAACAAAGGTCTATCATGAGGCATCTTATACAAGTGATGTATAAGAGCTCTTTCGCCCTTGGTTACAAAAGATACAGTCCAGTTAAGTTTTAAAAAGGTAGGTCAAAGTCCTAGAGGTCCGTAGGTCAAAAAGTCTTGATTTCCAAAACAAAGGTCTCACATCATGAGGCATCGTATACATGGAATATCAAACAGCCCTATTACCCTTAGTTCAAAAGATATATGCCAGGTTAAAGTTTTTGGAACAAAGTAGGTCAAAGGTCAAGGTCACTAGGTCAAAAGTTTTGGTACCAAAGACAAAGGTTCATCATGAGGCATCTATACATGATATATAAAGCCTAGTTCCTTTTGTTCATAAGATATAGGCACAGGTTAAAGTTTTGAAAAGTAGGTCAAAGTCCAAGGTCAACTAGGTCAAAAATCTTGGTACCAAAACAAAGGTCTCATCATGAGGCACTAATAGTGTGAATTATCAAAGCTCTGTCCCCTTGGTTAAAAAAAAAAATTATAGCCAGGTCAAAGTTTTTGTGACGCCGCGAGCTGACACCGGGTCATGACATTCGTCCCGGCGAGCTAAACACGAGTCTGTGAACAATGCTCACTAAAGGAAACACCCCCCCCACCCCCCACGCCTGCTACCCAATCCCCGCAAGGGTATGTTAACTGTTACAAGAATCTTAGAATAGAAATCATAATTTACCTTTATGTCCAGAGAGCTTGACCTTGATCATTCTTGAAACCCATATTCATGAGAAGCATCCCTCGACTCATGGATAGTTCATTTGTATTCGCATGGTGATTTCTTGGTTGAAGTGATAATCTCTACAGCCAAAATTCACATTGGGTACTTCATTGGTCCATGTGCGTTTTGGGAAGCCGTGACCTTTGACCATTACATTCAAGTAGGAAAAATTTCGTCCCGGAGTAGTCCATAGTATGAGATCGGTAATCAAGAACCGATAGATAATCCCCTAGATGCACACGGTAAATGCATATTGCTATTTCGATGTCTAGTGTTGCTTGGCTTTGGACCGTTGTTGACCCAAAATCAATAAGAACATCTTCGTCCCTTAGTAGTTCTATATGTAGTGATGATGGTGACTCTAAGGTTGGAAAGGGATAACACTTAGAGCCATCGACCATTTTGCTAACTTCATTGGTCCAGTGTGCTTTGACCTTTAACATTTTGACCCCAAAATCAATAGGAACATCTTCATCCCATAAGTAGTCAATGCTATGATAATGGTGACCAGTAGGAAAGGATAATACTTGAGCCTGAACATTTTGCCTACTTCATTGTCCAGTGTGCTGACTTTTGACCCCAAATCAGATAGGGAACATCTTCTCGTCCCTAAGTATCTATATGTACAATATGGTTCCTCTAGGTGGAAGGAATAACACTTAGAGCACCGGAAACCATTGCGTCTATCAGACGGACAATCCAATTCCAGTATACCCCCCCCCCCCCCCCTCCGCAACGAAGGACGGAACAACCCGATTCCAGTATAGCCCCCACAAGCTCTGTTGCGGGGGGTATAATAAGGCTGAAATGGATTGCACAGATGTTCGCTGCAGAACTGTAACTCTCTAAAAAAAATTGGGACAGATCAGATGCAGACTAAGGGCTCATGGCGGGTGTGACCGGTCAGCAGAGGATGCTTACTCCTCCATGGCACCTAATCCTGCCTTCACTTTTGTCGGAGGTCCGTGCTGCCATACACCCAACTTTGTATATGTTTGTTTGCAATTATATCTATAGTTCTGCAGTGATAAAGATGTTGGATTAGGCAGATCTCACTGCTTGTTTCAGCTTGAAAAGGTTAAAGCAGTGAAAAATTTATTTCTTACAGCGTACTTGAGAACAGTCATAATTTCACATATCAAGATAATCATACTGGCCGGTACATGAAGTCACATTGATGAGCAGTTCTTTATCCATGAAATTTCCTCAATTTTTTTATATGTCTGTCAGAGGTTGGATACAAACTAAATTATTTTTAAATATTTACCAGTTTCCATGCTTTATTATTTGTCAAAACCACTAACCAGATCATCCATTAGAAACTTGGATTCTTCTTCGGAACACTGCCGATCTCTGATGCTTTTCCTCAACAAATATCCTCCATAAAGTAGAACAAAGACTATGCAGAAATATATCAGATGTTTCAGCCTCCTCACAAAGTATGCACGAGGCATCCTCTTTCATACTATCTGGTAAATATATGTAGAAAAGGGTTGATAAGAATCGTATCACAGGAAGCTGTTAAAAATAATAATCATGCTTAACACACATAACATACATTTTTTTCTCCTAGATACAGGAGGCACAGTTCTACTGTTAGACTGCTCAACTAAGCAGATAAATATTGCTTCTAAAGGCTGAGAAACTTCTCTTGCTATATGAGTGAAAAGTAGATGATTCGGAGGTTTCTCAGCATATTAAACACATGACAAATTTCAGTCTGATTCAAACTTCTCACTTCATTCAATATACTGACAGTAGCTCGTGCGAATTAGTTCTTACTGACAAGTAAAACCAGACTTAATTTTGATATTATGTTTTATAGCGAGTTGCAAGATTTGTACCATCACTATACTGGCCCTGGTCCAGGGCTCAACATTAACTTAAATGTCCACTTGTCCATTGGACAAGCTGCCACCAAATGTTACTTGTCCGAATGTCAACAAAAACAAGATTTATTGTCAACTTCAAAGTTTAAAGCTTTATTTATTAACCCAAACAGAACGTTCTTTATCTGGTCCATAATTAGCTGCAGAACTGTAGCGTTATGGTTTTGTATTTTTGTCTGACCATAATGCTACAGGTCCTCCCATACACAATTTGTGCAATTTATTGCGCTGATTTTTCTGCGCACGGTTGATGGTGTATTTCTCCACTTTCCAGCATTGTTCAATCAAATACCTTTCATTCCCTAATTCTAGACATATTATATTACCAACCTGTATATTTCTTCATAGTCGTCTAAATACAGACCAATAAACTCGATTGTTTTGAATCTCCTGCCATGACAGTGATGGCCTATTAAAGGGGTGCGTCTATTTACCCAAATGGACATCCAAATGAACTTATTAATAAATGCATATCGAATGCAGCAAAATGCACATTGAATTCATTTAAATGAACTATTAAAGGAGTTTTATCACGGATGAAAACTTTTCTAGATTAGGCCATAATTACATTCTTATATTAATCTAAAACACATCACAGTTCAATTAAAGGCAATTAAAGCCGTAATTAGTTGTAAATACGCCTCAAAGTTAGGGTCCTCGCAGTCAATTTTCGTTAATGGACTCGGCGTCACGTGGTCACTGTCGGCGTCACTGCGTCATACGTGTCAATTCTTTAAACAGATGACCGGTATGATATCTGAACGGCTCTGAGTTAACGGTAAATAAATCAACTTCAGAACATGGAAGAGGAGTGAAATTATGCATGATGAATATTAGTTTAATGAACATTCGATCTTTAAGTTGAACACTCTAGCATCAATAATAACGAAGAAAATACGCCTACAATACCGCATACGAAACCTTACATACAATGTAACATGGTTAATTCGCATAGCCGAGATCTTCTCGAAACTGTTTAAGAGCAGACTCGATATTTCCTTGTAGAAACTTAGAATATGTCGAAGTTATAAAAATAAAATAATAAAAAAATATAAAACTATCGTTAACTTTGTGTACTGCAGCCAGGCGTATAATGGACGAATTATAGATATTAAGTCATATATCATCCTGAAACGTTCTACTTTACCACACGCACGGTGAACCTCACGCAGAAACGCATGGTGACCGTTATCGGTGACGCAATTTTGGTGACGTGACCGGTGACCGCACCTAACCGCGACCGACGCAATGTACCGTGACCGAACCGCTGACCGCACGGTACCTGATCCGCTGACCGCACAGGTGACCTATCGCTGACCGCACGCTGAATCGCATATGTAATTAATCATCGGAATGTCGGATTTTTCCACTGGCGTAGATATATTCCTATCATAGGCTAAAATAAATAAATAATAATTGTATCCATAGTCATAATATTAGGTAAGAAAAAAAGTTCACCTATACATACAACAATCGGATAAATATAAACACACACATGATACTATATATTGTTTGATAAACTAGCAAGTCTTAAAGCATACTGGTACATGTACTCGTAAAGTACTAAATGTTTACAAGTACAAGATTCCATGGAGATTATTTTTTTTCTTCAAATGCACAGTAATGTGCATAAAAAGAAAAAAAACACCTATATTTTTTTTTATTAGCCACTGTAGACGACAATCCAGGATTACTGGCGTACAGCAGCTTTCAAAATTTTAAGGCACGAGGAATAATATACCTGCAATTAATACAAAACCCACTAAAAATCTATGCCATTAATAAACAACACGGACGTTGTTACCCCTTGTCAACACATATTTTTATTAGCAATTTGTACGACATCCAGGATACGAGTGTCAATGATGGGCCTTCAGGATTAACCGACACAAAGGAATACCTAATTTACCGTGCAATTCACAAACACCGCCTAAAAAGATCATTAACAACACACGGGCAGCAATCTGTAAATGTACATTTAGCTACGCTTCCTCTTTGGATTCCGAATGTCAATTGCAAGAAATAAGCCTGAATGCTGACCGCTTACGGTGACCTGATAAACCGCTGGACTGCACGGTGACACGGGACTGATGACCGCCGTCAACCGCCTGACCTGCGAACGGTGACCTGGCGCACGCGACTCGCAAAACTGTGACTGTGACCACCGGAAAAACCTGGTAAAGTTAGAACATTCTAGGTGACTGTAACACCATCGTCATAATTGTAAAAGGAGCTATGTTTAGTTGCCGAGTATTTAGAGCTCTCATGTAATTAAACAATGCGCTTAAATTGAATAAAATCCATACATTTGTCGCATGATTATTTAAGTAAATATGAGTAACAATCCAGTCGTTACTGCAAAAGACACGTGGAAATCAAGTACTCGTCTCAGGGAATTGCACAATGGTTGGAGTACCATTTGGTGAAATATGGTGTTTTCAGCAAGAGGTAAAATCCACAATATTTTCAAACATCGGACAATTTTTCAGCTTTTTCTGTTAATTTGTAATATAAGTTAGGATTATGTGCTGTAATTTTGATAGTGAACATGCAGTCACAAATAAGGTTGTTTTTTTTATTTCACTCATAAGATGTTGGAAAGAAAAGCATTTTGCCTTAGGGGTACGAATAAATTGAACACATCAATGGCAAGCCGCAGTCAATATAAAGTCTCTCGTAAAACAACAAACGTCTGATCCCACTTTGTGATTTTTGCACGGGTCAAATCGGCCCGCTTACAATCACGGTATACACTGCTTATCAACGCTTGGTTAAGACATATTCCGATAAAAATAAATGATTGGCTGTTTCCAAGAATACACTTTGTAATTTTCATATTCACGCAATATTGTTAAGTTACTCAAAGCAAGCGATATCTCCGAGTGAAACACTACTCAATGAATGCCGATTTATTTTCCTACCTATGGAAAACGCAACCCTTTCTCAACTAAAAAGTTTGAACAAAAATGCGTATAAAATCATACCATAAAAAAGGCACCCAACCCTCAGGTTAAAACCATAAACCGGAGAAAAAAAAAAAAGATAATGATATATAATCCTTTAGTGAATGACGTGAAGAAACCAAATTAACTTACATTGAATGTAGCATTTTTTTCCAACCTCAACTTTTAACAAGGCATTGACTTCTACAAAAGATGATTCTGGGTGGCAGACGAAGGCCCCCGTTTGCAAAATATGGTCTCATTTCGAGCCTTTGGGAAAGTTGACCAAACCTCTCCCCATGCACAGCTGTCAACAACCCGAAATGCCCCCGGCAACAAACCCAGATTTCGTTTATTATCCTATTATCGCTAATACTGTTTGTAAAACGGCTCTTTAAAACGTGAAATAATCTGCTCGCTTTTCTAAACAAAACCAAGTGCTTCTTTGACATCTATGACGTCACAGTAAGCTCTATAAATCGCCTAAAATATGCATATTAGGAAATTCAATACTGAAAACTAAACTCTTTGAAAATACAGCTTTGACACAATAAACTTGATGAATGATTTAAAAAGCATATTTTCTTTGAATATATCAAAATAATAACAACTTTTTAACACTCGTGATAAAACTCGCTTAATAAAGAACGTAAAAATTCGCATGAAATACAAAAACAACTTTTTAAAAATGCATCATTCTCCATTAAAAAAAAAAAAAAATTTGCAAACGAATCTGTAAACCAAAAAAAAAAAAAAAAAATAAAAATAAAAAAAAAAAATAAAAAATAAAAAATAATTGTCAATCTTTTTTCTATACGGTGCCAGCTCTTGACATGGATGTCATCCCAATGTATTTTTGTTTTAGTTTTGTGCCTTTCTCCTCTCGCTCAGATCTCTCTCTCTCTCCAATTTTATAATTAATGATTTTTGTTTCTTTTAAAAAGCATTTTATAATTAAAACATGCAAAAATCAGCACAATAAATTGCACAAAATGTCTATGGGAGAACCTAGCTGTAGCATTATGGTCAGACAAAAATATAAAACCATAACGCTACAGTTAATCTGCAGCTAGCCCATAATTAATTTTGGCTGGACAAGTGTTAATGTTGAGCCCTGTGGTCTCAAAAAACATTTGATGTATGAAGTGAATATCAAAACCAAACCAGAGCGGGAAATTGAATACTCCACCAGGGAAACAAATGAATGCTGAACACTTTGGGGTGGGGGGATGCAATGAAAGGTGAAGTGTTTCAAAAGAATGGTTCTTGGCAAAAACCTGAATGGATTTTATTGACAATGGAGCAATGAAGATAGATTGGATGGTTTTAGGATTTGGACAAAATAGTTCGAAGCCATAGGGATCTACAAGGTTAAATACAAGCAATTTCTTGAATAAAAATTCATGGCCAAAAACCAATACCTTAGTTATGTCAAAGATCATTAATGACATGCTTATCTACTTGTATGCTACATACCTTCTCTATCCTTGAAAGCAAGCAAACTAAAACAGAAGAGAGAAAAAAAAAGGAAGAAAAAAAAAATTCGTGCAGGAAATAAGACTTGTCACACTAAAATCAAAATAAGTAGATAAAAAAAAAATTTCCGGATACAAATATGGGTATAAATGAGCACTTTGATAAAAACTGTAGTTCGTGAACTTCAATTTAATAAAAAATATATATTAAATCAATTGATAAAAGGTGTTTCCACACGATCAATGAATTTACATATAATATGCGAGGGGTTTGTAAACGAGTCGGGATCGAGATTCTGATTTTAGAGTAATGTCAAATTTTGTTTGTACACATGACATGTATTTTTGCTTTAATAGTTTGTAGAAATATTTTATCCAGCGATCATACACCATTCTTAATGAGCTCGTGATACTGGGGATGAGGTATATATTTTGTAAAATTCTAGGTTGAGCCCGAATGATGAAAAGTGTGTTAGCTTCATCTGCATGTAGACTGCCCTGGTTGTGATAGGTAACGGGACGTTTCGCTCCCGAATAGACGGGTTCACTTCCGAGACGATTCCGCGACCTATAATGCTAATTTAACCATCCCATCGCATCTCTTTCAATTAACCCCAAATATATAACGGCCTCGGCATCTCATAATTAAAGAGTCTCTTTATGTCTCTAAGTTAAAAAATAATTCCAGAGATGTAATTATCAGATTTGAAAGTAAGAGTACTATGGCGGTTAGTTTTTATTTTAATCACCCGTTAATATTTTTTTGAATCCGTTTATGTGCTTCATTACCTTTTACATCATAAACAGTTTAAAAAGTCTTTTAAATTCGGTAATGAATATCAAAAAGACAAAATAAAAATCAAATTAATTATCAGACAAACATTTTTGAGGCTAACCTATGGTGGCATATTTCTGCCACCCACTTGTCAGATAATTATGTCGACTTCTTTTGTTAGATCTTTATGTCGACTTGTCAATATTTTATGTCGACTTGTCAGATCTTTTTGTCGACTTGTCAGATATTCACGTGTTCAAAGATTCATGATAAAACGTGTTCAAGCCCAGTTGTTCGCCATTCAGTGACAACATATTTTTCTGACAAGTCAACTAATCATCTGACAAGTCGACATTAATTATCTGACAAGTCGACCATTCATTTCTGACAAGCGACATCATTAATAATTATGTCACTTGTCAGATTAAAAGCCGACTTGTCAGATAATTATGTAACTTGTCAGAAAAATTAGTTCCCTGTCAGGATACATTTATGTTGACTTGCAGAAAAACATTTTGTCGACTTGTCAGATATTATGGATGACAAGAGGATGGCAGTTAGTTGGCTTATAACATGCATTAATAAAAGATACCGAAATTCCTAATATGGTGATTATTTCTGACAAGTTCGACATAAAGATCTCACATTGACCATAAATATCTGACAAGTCGACATAAAAGATCTGACAAGTCGACATATTATCTGACAAGTGGTGCAGAAATATGCCACCATACTACCGCCTTTCGAGCGCGAAACAGTCTTATTGAAGCGAATCGTTCTTGCGGAGCGAATACGTCTTGTTGGAGCGGTAACGTCCCGCACTCTTGGTGCATACAGTCAAATGTTTGTATGTAGTACTGTAATTGAATATAGGTTTGATAGTAATCTGGATTTATCCAATGTATGATCCAAGCTTACACACTGATGGGGGACCACAGGTAACCTAGTACTGCTTACACACTGATGGGTGACCACAGTTAACCTAGCACTGCTTACCAAACTGATGAAGGATCAATATAACTTTGTACCACCCTCGGCACCCTCAATGTTGTAAGCAGTGCTAGGTACGTGGTCACCCCATCCAGTGTGTAAGCAGTACAGGTTTACCAGTTGGTCCACCCATCAGGTTGTAAGCAGTTACTAGGTTACCAGGGTCGACATTCGCACTCGTCACCTCGCCATTCCCACCCTGATGAAAATTTTGACGAACCTGTTGTTAAACAGGCTCGCCCAAATGAGACCTGGGTGACGAGTAGGATTGTCAGAATAATTTCTATATTTGTGAAATAAGAATACAAATGGAATAATGTAAATAGATAATTTCTATTTGGAAAACTGAAAAAGAAGTGCAATAGATTAGAAAAAATACATTTGAAGTCTGTTTGTTTTCATATTTTTGTTGGGCAACCTTGAAATCCGTTCGGTGCAACCTAAGACTCAGTAGTTTTGGTTTGCCCGAATTGGCGATGTTTCAAAAATTCTGTACACGAGTGTCGGGAACCCTGGTTACCTGTGGGTAACCCATCAGTGTTAAGCAAGTACTAAGGTTACCTGTCACCATCAGTGTTGTAAGCAGTACTAGTTACATGGTCACCCATCAGTTTGTAGCAAGTATAGATTACCTGTGGCAGCACCCATTCAGCGAGGCGTAGGGTGGATTTGAAGATGGGGGGGGGGGGGCAAACTTAAAAATCACAGAAGGGAGGGGGGGGCAACTTCAATAATTATGTGACAAGCAAAAAAAAAAAAAAAAAAAAAAAAAGGATTGAACACTAAAAGTGCATTGTGTGAGGGGGGGGGGGTGGGGGGGGCACAAACCTCATTTACTGAAAGTTGAGGGGGGGCACAACTTCAATGTGGTATTTGGGTATGCAAGAAAAAAAAAGTACTCAGAGAAAAAGTTTGGGGGGGGGGGCAAAAACATACTTTTGCCCCCCCCCCGGGGCGCGGGACTTTGAAAGTGCCCATGCCCCCCGCTCCTACGCCCGAGACGATGGTTGTAAGCAGTACTAGTTACCTGTGGGTCACCCATCAGTATGTTAAGCAGTACTAGGTACCTGTGGTCACCCATCTGTTTGTAAAGCGATGAAGGTTATCTGTGGTCACCCATCAGTGTGTAAGCAGTACTAGGTTACCTCTGGTCACCCATCAGTTTGTAAAGAGACGAAGGTTACCTGTGGTCACCTACTTTCACTTCTCAAATGGAGCTGCATTTTAGGGCATATGAAAATGTGGGTGACCCGTGGTCCTATTTCAGCGTACAAATTATCCTTCTGCAAAAGCATTGCATGAAAGTGTAATAAATTTATTCTTACTGTAACTGTTAAAACACTTGGGTTGCCCCCCCCCCCTTTCATAGATCTACAAGTATTTAGCTGTGTATACTGAATTACCTACCTAGTCCAATTTATAACCCTTAACTCATTTTCATGTAGCATATACTTGATTTTTATAAAATTCAGTGGAATCAGAACTTTCGCTGAAGGGGTCTTTGTTGTCCTGGGTACTCCATTTATGTACCAAGGGTACTTTTATTTTTTAGAATGAAACCCTGGGTACTACATAATGTTATAATCGAACCCAGGGTAAGGCGGAAAACAATAATCGTACCTTGGAATTTTCTGAAGAGACTTTACGAGATTTACCTGATGCATGTGTGCTCCGGAAATTGTAGGAGGAATTAGCATGTAAAGAACAACAAAAAATAATATTTGAAATATGGTGATCATGGTGAGCGATTGGCACGCAAATTAAACATGTGATGACCACAGACGAGATTTGTATCCGGGTACTTTTATATAATTTAATCGTACCCAGTGTACATTAACAAACGATTTTTAAATTAATTACCCAGGGTATATTTAAACATTAAGGTAGTACCCAGGGTACCAAGATATAGTACCCAGGATGACCCCTTCAGCAGAACTTTCATGGGCATACCCAGGGGCACACAAGAATCAATTAAGTGACCTGGCAAAAGAGCAGTTGTGAAAACGGTTACTTTATCAACCTGTCATAGAAAAACATTATTTAATTTGGTAAAGAAAAGGCCAACACTTTAATGAATTAGGATAAGCCACTCTCAATACTACTGTCCCCAAGGACACCATCTTCACTCCACCTGTGCCTGTAGACATGTATAAGTATGAACAATTCTCCAGCTCAGTCCACCCAATGGGATGTGTGCACAATATTGGCTCACAACTAAATTTGTTGCTGGTCATAGTCGGTTTACCTGAATGCATTCAATTGGATTGTAATCAAGTACTGTAAAAGTGGTTATTTACGCTGGGGGTTAAGTACGCGTTTTGGCATGTCCAACAATACGCGTGGGTGAAAAATACGCGGTAACTGAACATGACATACAGTATATAAGGTGTTTTTAACAATATGCGTGGGGGAAAACTACGCGCTTATTACGTGACCGTGTAATTAGCGTAAATTTCCCCCACGCGTAAATAACCACTTTTACAGTATGTTGATACTGTCAGCATGTTTTGGTAATGTAAAGGCCATGATTATGTTAATATTTTATCACACCCTTTAGGTCCAATGTTACAATAAAGTATGTTTCTTTATAATTCCCAGATTTTATTAATGTGCTTATGTTGGTTTTAAGGTTGTTGTTTTTTACTTTCAGGGAGCCTTACTGGAGAACACAAAGAAAATGGACAGATTTATTTGTGGGATATGTTCTGTAGAGTCAAACAGTATTTTGTCTTTCATACAGCACAAAGTAAATCGTAAGTTTTATGATACATGTAATATAAATCTATCTGGGTATGTCTACTTTTATTTGATTTCATTTTTTTGTATTTTAGATACATTGAAATAAGACATATACGTAAGAACTCGGGCCTTAAATAAAATTTGTTGAGTTTTTGTTAACCCGACTGACCCTAAATTATTACCCTGACCCTAGATTTTTTTTTTTTTATTTATTTATTTATTTATTTATTTTTTTTTAATTTTAGAAAGAAAAAAAATTCGGAAAAAATATATTTTCGGTCCATGATAACACTGAGATGAAGTCATTAAACATGGTAATAGAGATATTAGACACATTATACTGTGTCAAGCATGTAAGCTTGCAACCTTTTGTAACTCACAACAAAATTTTGAAATTGAAAGTATAAAATTCAGTTATAGAAAATTTATTGTTAAGGTAGATCTCAACACCATTCATAATGGCTGACTTCCTTTCGAAACATGAATGAAAATTTCAATATAAGGGTTATATGTCAATTCATTTCAAATTCAAATGCCTAGCTGAGTAGCTCAGTAGGTTAGGATGTTGCCTACTGAGCTGTTAATCACAGTTTCGATTTCAGCAGGGGTTTTAATTTTTTTTTTTTCAAATTGCTTTCTACTAAAACAGAGTGAATTTGAATTTTTTAAAATTTTCAAAATATTTTTTAAAATAACATATCCTTTACTTTTCATCCATCCAAACTCAGGTGTAGCATTCCACCTTAATGATAATATTATATAGTATTTAAGCAAGTTTTACTGAACAGGGTTTGATGTTAGCTCTTAGGGGTCTTAGTCGAGAACTTGAGAAATGATAAAACTTTTAGTTTTTACATGTATTTATGTTAACTAGCATGTTAGATACAGTTTCATGCAGGTACAAAGTGGAGATGTCAAACAGCAACACGTGTCATCACCAATCCCCCCCCATCATACATGTAATACATGTAGCACAACTGTACTAAAATAAGACTGCATTTTCTAACATTTAAATTGTTGATCAATGTAACTTTTGAATGTCTCTATAATGTTGATTAAGATATTATAGACTTGTGCTTATTTGTACACACTAGATGTTGCTCACTTTAGTTCTATTCACTGTCTTACCTTGCTGAAGCTGCTTGTGTTTTCATTAGTCCGGTATCGAAAACCAAAGCAGTAGTTGTTCACCATGATCAAAACAATGCTTCATTGATGAAGAAAAAAAGTGTTTAAAATATTAACTCATATCAGAATATTTTTTGTGTATCATAATAAAATCAGAAACTTGCAGGAATCTCTCTATTTGAATTAAAATTTTGACATGAATTTTTTTTTTATCTTGCCTGTTAGTCGTATTTAATTTGTGAAGTTATTTTTGTAGACATTGGTCCTGGTAGTGCTGTTGGATGTGACTTGTGCCAGTTATCATACACAAGACAGAACACCTTGATTGACCACTACAAGAGAAAACACCGCGTGAACATCCAAAGAAAAGCCACCCCAATCAAACAGAGATCCCAGGACGATCCTGTGTCACGCCTTCAACAAGAATGTGTCATTCCAGCAGACGACGTGACGCAGGACTACTGCAGTAAAGCAAATAACAGTAACGAGGTAAAAACAGAACAAGGTTCCTCACAGGAGGAATCTTCTCAGGTTGATGATAAAGACGGAGATACAACAGGAGTGGTTTCAACTGATATTCTTCTTAATGATATTGATGGGGAAATCGACAACTCCTGCAATGGAAATGTTAGAAATATTTACATTCATGTGGAGCCTCTGTTACAAGGGGAAACAAAGAGACATTTTGATTCCGGAATTACAACAACAAAGAATCAGGATGGCGATGAAATGGAGGAAACAAGCATTGTAAAATCACCTGATTCAGAATTTTTTGAGAAAGAAAATGTAGATGTGCCAAACAAAGGCATACCAAATCTATCAAAGAGTCCAGATGATTTTCAAAGTTTTCCTGCAGATGATGATGGAACAGTTGTAGCTGCCACATCTAATGATGGGGAAAACTCACAGAAACAAGAAAGCCATGACTCGGTAGTGGGAACAGATCTTTCATCTGATGAGTCTGACCATTTCAAGGAAAATTCTCTTCCAACAAGCACAGATACATATATCTCCAAAGACAATTCAGAGGATGGCAAATCCACATCAGTTTTCAAAGAAACACATGAGGGTGATTACTTTTTCATTCTGTTTATGGAGGAAAAGGAGGGACAGAGGATAAATTATGGGAAAATGCTGCTAAAATGCTTACACTGTAATTATGTCACGGATTTCAAAGCCTCGCTTTCACGCCATATGAAGAAAGAACACCCAGATATGGTCAATTTGCATAGCAAAATCAAGATCGTCATGCATGGAAATGATCAAGACCTCACAGATCAGAAAGTGATGAAAATGTCAGATTACAATGCAATGCAAGCCCATGAACGCAGGAAGAAGAATGGAAAGAAAATCCGCGGAGTGGAGACCCAAGACATGGTGGGAAATTTTACGTGTGGAGTTTGTTCGAAGGTGTTTAATAGACTGAGGTATCTCAGAAAACATGTACTCACTCACGAAAACAATCAGCAGTTTTTATGTGATGAATGTGGTAAGGCTTTCAAAACCAAGACTTATCTGGCCGCTCATCGGAAAACTCACAAGAAAGAGGCATACCATTGCAGACAGTGCGATTTTATTTCAAGTGTTGCTTTGGCTATTCACACCCATCGTCAGATTCACACCGAAGGGAGTGTTATATGTGATATATGTGGAACAGCATATTCAGACAAGTCCACCTTACTAAAACATAAACATGTCCATGACATGTCTAGACCATATGCATGTACATTTCCAGGCTGTACTTTCAGATTCAAAACAGAACTGAGGTGCAATGCTCACATCAAAAACCATAGTAACACTCAGGGCCAATTTAAATGTCATAAATGTAACTATGTGTTCCGGTACAAGCATCATTTAAAAAGACACGAAGCAAGAAAACATGGACTTGTAACATCGTTTGAAAAATCGAAAGATGATGACAAAGAAGACTCACTAAAATCATTAGTGATAGAAGAAATTCATGAAATTGATTCCGTAAATCTAATAGTTGATCACGAGATCAACAGAGACCAATTTAATTTATCTGCTTTGCAAAACAACTCCCTAGTTATAGCGACCGATGAGGAGGGCAACACGGTGAATTACGAGGTGGCTGACATTGCTATGAATGTCCAGTACCATGCGCTAATGTCCGGAGCAGAACTGGCCTGTGAGACAGATGGTCAGTCTATGCTGATTCCCCATAATGAGTGCAGTCAAGTCATTGTGACAGAGGACCACTCCAACACTATTGTGCAATCACATGATATTGAAACAGAAGTCTGTAGCTCAACTGTTGCAGAGTAATGTCTATTCTGAATAGATAGTGTCAAACCTCACTAAGTGTGTTTTATCTTTTTTGATTTTATACTGTATAAAAGTCATTTTCTGTGCCGGGTGAAAATGTTTGTAATTGGATCCCTACAAGGTAGCAAATTATTTTCTGCGTTTCCAATTTCTACAGTTGCAATATACGTACATTTATACATATACTAGTACCAAAGTGTATCTGTATTGCATGTCATACATGTATCTTGCACTTGAAATTTTTGTAGATAATACGGTAATACCTATCCGCAAAACATGGACAACCACACAAAAATGCCTGTTATACAGTATTTATTTACTTCTACCTCTGGTGTTTCCAGGGGTCTATGTTTGCCCAGCTCTTAATTTGTATTTTTTGTACAGTGTAGTTCTTGGATCAATAACATGTTGTCACTTTCTCATTCTACATGGTGTGGATACCATATATACTAAATGCCAAAATAATTTGTACTCAAAATACGGGTATTGCACTTCCTAATGAATTAGTGTGCATAATGTAATTAAAGTGTGCGATAATTCAATGAGAGAGAAAAGAGCTTTATTTGATCCATCTACATGTAGAGAGAGAGAGAGTCTTGTACAGTGTAGTTTCATCTTTTTGCATTAAATTGTAAGGAATGAAGCCAATTTTGATGAGATCTAGTCTAACTTGGTGCAGTTTATGCTTATTTTGCGGATACCCCGATAACAAAGCGCAAACTGTGCCCAGATGAATTATATGGTGTAACGGGTCAAAATTAGCGTCAATGATAAAGAGAGTTTGAATTAACATAAACCCAAATAAGTAGAGATATCATCAATTCATCCAAAATTGAATTAATGATCTCATTAATTAATATATTTAATAATTGCTCTCTTTAAAAGAATTAACTGGGCATTATTTAATTCCTTATACAAAAGCGTTGTAAATAATTGAAGTTAATCTTCAATTGAATCATAGAGATTATCAAAAGATCATCTAATACTGAGCTCCAAGTAAAATTTAGCGAACAATAATTCCACCACAGTGATGCGCGTATCAAAATAATTGACCTGAGAAATAAATAATTGATTTGATGAGAGAAATAATTGAATTGAATCAATTATTATTGTTCTCATCAACTGAGTTAATGCACGCATAAAATCAAACATCGCTCGATATGGATCAATTCCATTATTGCGAGTATCAAATCAGTTATTGATTTCTTCCACTGAATTAATTCGCGCAATAAATCAAAATCAATTATTTCTATCATCATCTGAATTGACGGGAGCAATAATTGATTTGATGCGCGCATTAATTCAGTGGAATAAATCAATAACTGATTTAATTCAGTGGAAGAATTCAATAATTCATTTGTTATGTCCCTTAATTGTCATGATCAGGAGATGTAACGAGAGAGTACACTATATTCAATTTGCAAACATGTTGCTGGTGCGAACATGGGTTTTACTATTTTGAACAATAAGAAAAATTGAGAAGAAATATGGTCTAATAACCGATATAGAAGACCTGTAGATTCGCAAGACCGTAAGCACACAAGAAGGTCTTTACTGCATACATTCTAATATGATTGGTATAGGTGTACAAATTCGATCGCCTGTAAGGAAGTCGAGTTAAGGTCGATATCAACATAGCTATAACCAAAAAGCTTTTCCCCGATATTAGCATAACTACATCTATGTCAGATTGGCAATGTTCGTATATACTTTTTGATAATGCTCAGATCACCAATACATCTGAGTTGTGAAGCAATATTTTGAATTGGAGAAGTAGTACCGTCTTGCCACCCTCCATACTGCCCAGTATCTAGCCTATCGACTTTTTCTTTTCCAAAACTAAGCGTCATTCTCTGGCGTCGTTCA